>VZTH01018631.1:0-61838 GCA_013397815.1 Aleadryas rufinucha
AAATATATAATAAATAAAATAAAACTAAAAAATAAAAATAAATTCAAAATAAAAATAAATATGCAGTAAATAAAAAGAAATACAAAAAATGCAATGAATTCAGTAGATACGCAATAAATAAAATACAAATAAACAAAGAAATACAATAAAATAATAAAATAATAAAGTAAAATAGAACAGGAGAAAAATAAAATAATAAATAGAATAAGGTAAAGTAGACTAGACTAGTCTAAAGTAAAATAAATAAATACAATAAATAGAAAAACAGACTAGAATGGAATGGAATGGAATGGAATGGAATGGAATGGAATAGAATAGAATAGAATAGAATAGAATAGAATAGAATAGAATAGAATAGAATAGAATAGAATAGAATAGAATAATTAAATAAATAAAACAAAACCGTGAGCAGGTATTGTCTCAAGTGACTCCAGTGTTTGTGTGTGGTCACTCTGAAGCCTGGGTACCTTCACCAGGTGTTATTTGCCAGGTACCTGAGGAATTGAAGTCCTCACAGTGGGTCGGAGCAGCCCCCCCAAACCACGAGTCCCTTTGGAGCCACCGGGGGCTGATCCCTGGCTCGGCCGTGCCGTGTCCGGGGCTCCTCCGTGTCCCGGAGCTCTCCAGAGTCCTGAACCTGCTCCACCTCAGCAGCACCAAAACCGGTGACAAATCCCAGATGTCGCCGTTCCCCAGGGGATTCCAGTGTTTCCTTTTGCATGGACACACGCACACGTGTAGGATTCAATATATTCCTTTGCATGCACACAGCATTTGGGCTCAGGGATTTGCCACCGTGGATGAATGCAGAGGACAAGGACAATGAACTGGGAACGTTCCCTGGACTCATTTTAACAGCAAAATGACCCAGAGACTGTTTGAACTCTGACACATAAAAATCACTGTGGGTTCTACACCATCCCATTCTTGCTGGACTTACAATTAACTGGTGACTTCAGATGTGATTGTCATTTAAGATATAATTGTGTCTCTTTTATGAATTAGAAGTGAAAGCACATATTTGGTGGGCTGAGTGAAATGCTTAAAATTATTTTACCTTAGCTAATCTTTCGGGGTCCCCAGGATGCCTTGGGATGACCTTCTGCAGTCTTTGGAAGCCGTAATCTATGGTAGGTTCATTTAAAGCTGGAAGGAAAACATCAAACCCCACCACATTACATGAGGGTATCTAAACATGTGGTTTTATATGGCTCTGTCTCAATAGGGGAACAAAGAAATCACAACTTCTGCACTTAAAACTGCTCCAGTTTCCCTGGCTGACTTCTCATCCTCTGTCAAAGGACGAATGAATAATCTGGAAGATGCAGCAGCACTGTCACAAAATACTCCTTTAAGGGTGAATGTTTCACTCTGGACAAAACCATGGCAGCAATAAAGCAAATTACGAGACAAATACACACCGGAGCAGGTCTTCTCCAGCTGGTTACACAGCCAGAAATCAGAGAGCCGTGTTTGCTCCTCTGATAAACACATTCCACACACGCCCCCAACGTTTTGCACTCCCAAAGTAGGGCACAGCTCTTCATTAGACACATTCCCTTCCCCAGTTGTGTGTTCTGCATACGCCGCCACTTCCCTGTAATGATCTTAATCTCTGGTGGATAAACCAGGATATTTTGACCCAGATCCTCAGTTAGCAATAGCTGGCAGAGCCCTACTGGCATCGCTGATGATTTCAGAAAACTTCAGACACTTTCATAGTCTCTGCTAGGAAATCGCAGCAATTTCTGATTATTCAAACTCCAATTTAAATTGGTGCAGAACCCAAAAGTGAGCTCGCAGCATTCTGTGTGCTCAGGCTCTGCCTGCCTCTAACACCTCAGCAGTGTCACTGTGCACCAGCACCGTCACAGGGATGTTTTTGTTTGAATTTCCCTGTTCTTCAGAATGCACATTTCAACACAAACAGCACATTCATGCTGAGGATCCTGCGAAGAATTTCATGACACATTTAATAAGTAACATATGTAAGTCCTTTAGCACTACCCTCACTCAGTGCTGGCTTAGACCCTCTTGTACCATTTGTGGTTCGTTTTGGGGAGGAAAAAAAGATCTTTATTTCTTTAAATAACTGGTGGCACTGGCACAGCTGAAAACCCCTGACTGCAAGAGATGCTGGTGGCTCTTATTGAATCATCCAAAATATCCTGAGCACCTCACAGGAGAACCATCCCCTGCACCAGGAGAATGAACCCATCAAGTGAGACAGACTTTTACACTGATCCAGGTTCCCTGTTTATCCCTGTCTGCCTTTGGTATAACAACGTGAAGGTAAAAGGTCACATTCCCCACTGAGATACATTTTATATTTACTTTTTATTAAATAATTATGGCATGGCATGAAGTTTAAATATTACAGGAGATAATCAAGTGGGAATTGAGCAGAGAAAACCCAGACCTGAGAATTTAGTCTTGGCTATACTTAGAATGTCTTTGCTCTCCACTGGGAGCCATTCTGGTTTGCTTAAGGAGTTTAATAATACACATTTCAACTGCCACAGAATCGACATCCCGTTTGGGAAGAGGGGTTTTTTGGGGAGTGGGTTATTTTGTCAATAATCCAGAGAATTAGAGGCCAATTCTCTCAAGAGCCTAAACATCATTATGTGTCATTTCTCTTCTTGATCACAAATCTATCCATTTAAGTTATATATCTAAAGCTAAAGAAATGTGAAATACATAGGAATTCAAATGTGAAATATATAGGAATTCAAATATATATATATATATATACACACATAGTTGCTAAAAATAGCTAATGGGAATATGCTAAATGCTAATTCAGGAAGAAGAAATTGGCTATTACTCAACAAACATTTTTCCAATGGATTGACATGGACATTTTCATCCTGATAGATCAACAGCAGCAAATCATTTCCCAACAATGCTGAATTGTTCTCAGGACTCAGCCATCCTGAATCAATGTGTACATTATGTCTTTCAGCACAAAGGTTTTCTGTACAGCCTGCAACAAAATTGCCCACTATTGGTTTTACTCATTAATGGAACAAAAATATCTCTGTCGTGAAATCCTGCTAAAAACCAACACCAAGTATTTGGAGGAGTAAATGACACCTTCCCAGCTGGAGGCCAAAGATGGAGAATCCACCAGCAAGTTCAAGCAGCTTCCCCACAATCCCACTTCCACTGAGGAAAGAGCTGCTGGCTCAGGAGTGATTTATGCACGTGTTACACAGAAAATGCCAGAATTATATCCAAATGCTTTGGGGTTCATGGATTCAGAGACCGTAAAGGGGTCTGACTCACAAGCAGGCTGTTCATTATTTCCTAGAAATCAGATACCTGAAATGAAACCCCTCAGAAAATGGACTCAGGTACGAAATCCCTTTGGCAACCCTCAAACCCAGAGTTTCAGGCTCAAGGGGTCTCTTGAACTTCCCAAAACATAGTTTAAAAAATTGGATGTGGCGTGATATAAGGTATGCACAAAAAGAGAAGCCACCTAGGGAACAAACCAAACTATCAGTGAGCCTGGAAACCTCTCCCCAGCATGACTGTTTCAACAACAGATCTGTTGTATAAAAGTAGGGAGAGATCTGAATGTGTCACCAACTACCTGGCTTCATTTATGCGAGGCTCAAACAGAGTCTGGACAGTGCTTCCTCTTTGATGTTCTTTACCCTTCAAAACCTGTGTTTTCTTCTTGAACACGGCTATTCTGACTCACTGGAATGGGAGGGGAAGAAGAATTCTCACAGCTGAGCAAGTTTTGCCACGACACTTGGCTGCATCTGCTGGAGCTGCAGCAGCAGCTCAGCCCCTCTCTGCGGGGCCCGGCTGTGACACCCACCCAGCACAGTGCTGACATTGAAAGTATTAATTATCTCACCACACATCAAAGCACATCAGGCTGCTGCAGGAGGAGGGTGTTGTGAAGATCTGCACGATTTACCCCGAGTGGCAGCAGCTCGTGCTGATATCACCCTGGGAGATGTGGGAAAGGGCCACCTCCAAGGACCTCAGCACAGCTCTGCAGCTCACCTTGGGTTCACCCCACAAAGCAGTGCACAGGGGAAACAGGAGAATAAAAGTCTGGATATCTCTAGAATTATCCTGAACCCATAAAACTGAGGCAGAGGGAGAACAGTGTTTGCAGTGGGGCACCCAACCTCTGAGGTGTTAACAGAGAAAAACCACCTGTGGCCTGAAAGTTTGAATCTTGGAATCATGGAATGGTTTGGGTTGGAAGGGACCTTAAAAATCATCTTGTTCTACCCTGCTGCCATGGGCAGGGACACCTTCCACTAGTTCTGGATGCTCCAAGCCCTGTCCAGCCTGGCCTTGGACACTTGCATGGATGGGGCAGCCACAGCTTCTCTGGGCACCCTGTGCCAGGCCCTCACCATCCCCACTGGGAGGAATTCCTTCTGTAAATCTCACTTCAATTTCCCCTCTTGCAGTTCGAACCCATTACTCCTTGCCCTGTCACTACAGTTCCTGATGAAGGGTCCCTCTCTGGTTTTCCTGTCAGCCTCTTCAGATCCTGGAAGTTCCTTTTTCCCCATGTCTCTCACAGGCTAAAGCAGTGACAGCAGGAAATGCTTTGGCACCTCAGCTTTTTCTGTCCAAGGGAACTCACTCTCCCAATTTATAGAGCTCTCTGCATCCCTGTAGGGGTTGTTTCTCACAAGCAGACAACAAGACCTCCAATCTCCTTACAAGATTTAGCAAACCAGCACCTTCCCATCCCTGGATCCTGGCACGGAGGCGGATACAGCACAGCCCAGAGCCCAACCTTTCCCACAGATGATTTTATATTGCTTTGCTCTGACAAGGTAACCCCTGGAGGATTTCTGCTCAGCAAGGAAAATTATGTTCCAAATCTCCCTGATATACACATTTCCAGGTTAGCATCTCTGTGACAAAGTAAATGCAGAGCTGTGATCAAAGCTGAGCTAGGAAAGCCTACAAGACGTGCCCTCAGCTGGCATAAACTGGTGGGTTATTAAAGCCAAGGGAACTATAATGGAACCACTTACAGCAGCAGAGAATTTGAATTTGTGTCGTATTAAAAGCAGAATATGAGGCTACAGCAAGATTAGCAGCAGAGAACAAATGTCTTCTTATTCCAACAGCGGCTGATGAAAGGAAAGCAATTCAGAACAGGGATGTGTGGGCAACCTGCACCCTCACCACATGAAGGCACACACGGGGACTAAATGTGTGCTTGTGGTGATTTAAAACTAGGCTTTTATCTCTCATTTTAAGTATTTTATCTCTCACTTCAACTGCTAAGGTTGGTCCAGCAGCTGCCATTCCCCTCCAATGAGCCATTTCTCTGTACTTTTTGCTGTACTCCAGCACATCGTTACATGTCTACAGAGCCCTGCTGGCTTCACTCTGGCAGGGAGTTTTCCATGTGGAACCTTATGGAAAAGTCCACATGTCCCATTTGGAGATGAGAGGAGGGTGATGGCCAGGCTGCAGCACCCTGAGTGAGAGCACTTTGGAGTGGGAATGCTGAGAGCCCCAGAAGTGCAGCAGTGCCAGCAGAGCACACTTTGCAGGAGCCCAATATAAAGACACATTACAGGACACAGATGAGCTCCCACAACAGCCTCACAGTGCCTTGAAATGTATAGATAATTTTTATATTCATCTTCCCAACAGTTTGTCATTTTCTTCTTCAAACAATCTGTCTTAGTGTGACTCTTTCCACAAAAAAAAAAAAAAGAGAGAAAAGCTCAAATATAATCAGCTTGAACATAAATATTTGGTTGCATATTCTATAGGCAGACCCATGTTGTGACAGCAGTTGGGAAAAATATGAATGTGAAGTAAAAATGCCTTATGAAACCACCTCCTCACACACTCAAATGTCACCACTTGGAACATTGGAAGAGCAAGAGGGTAAATCAATCAATCAATCAATCACTCAATCAATCAATCAATCAAACCAAGGGTTGTCAATACCAATCACCGACACAGCTCCTGCAGCCCAGATCCCAGGCACCCACCTGTGTAAATGAACCTGCCTGGTGCTCCTTTGCAGAACTGTTTGGATTTGTAGGATAATGTCACCTCCACCACGCCGGGAATGTGCCGGGGAGGCGTCTGGACGCGGATGGCGTGAGGTGTGATCAGCTGGGAATGGCAACAGGAGAGGCACTGTCAGCTCTCTGCTCTATCCTTTCACTTCAGCAGTAAATAACAGAAAAGTTTGGGTTGGAAGGACCCTGAAGATCATCCAGTCCCACCCGCAGTGGACACCTTCCCCTATCCCAGGTTGCTCCAAGTCCTATCCAACCTTGGACGCTTCCAGGGATGGGGCAGCCACAGCTGCTCTGGGCAACCTGTGCCAGACCTCACGATAAAAAATGTCATCCTCATCTCCAACTCTACCCTTGATCAGTTTAAAACCATTCCCCCTTGTCCTGCCTTTACAGGCCTCAGTAGAAACTCTTTATTAGCACTGCAGATCAGCAGAGGGAGACACCTGGGTAAGTTCCTGGCCTCCAGGAGAGGACCACACATTTTAGGATAAATTGTCATCAAGAAACTTGTACTGTTAAGCCCACTGGTTAATTGATGGCTTATTCCTGGGCCCAGGTGGATTTTTTTCCTTCCCAAACTCAAACCCTTTCTTTATTTCTCTACCTTTGCTTGTGTGAATAAACCTCTGTAAATAATAAACCCTGTGGAAAAATACAAGGAGTAACATCCATTGAGTTCATCAGTGGGTAAAAAAAGATATGGGAATATCAAATGTCTCCTTCAGCTCATATCAGGAGAAAATTTCTAATAATTTCTTTGATTTTATAGATGACAATTTCTAATAATTTCTTTGATTTTATAGATGCCTAGAATTGTTCAGTTCCGTTCTGGGTATCACTCTATAATATCACACAGCAAGGAAAACACATTCCATGAATTCCCTTCACACAGGTTTGTATGTCCCACCTCACACACCACCACGGAACAGGAACAGGAATTAACCCCATTCCTCCTCAGAAAAGGGAAGTTTCCCCAGCTCGGGGGCAGGGGGGCAGCTGTACCCACCT
Organism: Aleadryas rufinucha; assembly: GCA_013397815.1. Taxonomy (NCBI): domain Eukaryota; kingdom Metazoa; phylum Chordata; class Aves; order Passeriformes; genus Aleadryas; species Aleadryas rufinucha. The sequence goes on from VZTH01018631.1 coordinate 7,044, forward strand.
CACTCCACACCAGCATGGTCCCAAACACCACCTGCAGCCCATCGAAGAAGTTGTCCCCGATGATGATCACCATGGCTCCCCCCGTGGTCCACCCCTCGCTCGGGCTGATGGCTTTGATGCAGGGCGTGGCTGCACAGAACAAAAACAGCATCAAAACATCACTTTGAGGTGTCGTTTGTTATCCCCCCAGCAGCTTTGAGGGTGTTTGCAGGCCTGGGTGTAAATCCCCAGAGCAATTCCTGTGAGCATCGAACATCCCAAGTGATGCGAAACTGCAGCTGAGAGCAGCTCCACCCATCCACACCCGGGAATTCCCGAATTCCCACCGCTGGCAGAGCCCTAGGACAAGTCCCCTCCAGCCATTCCCCCATGAAGGCTGCTCACCACTCCACCAACCCCAGCATGTTGGTAAATAAATAAATAAATAAATAAAGGAGTGTTTTCTGCCTTGCAAGTGTTAATTACTTGCCTATTCATTACTGGCACTTAACATCGTGTCATTAAAGCCTAATAGGCCAACTGTAGTGGGTGTAAAAATGAAACGCTTAAATGATTGTGCAGAGGCTGCTTAAAAAACCAAAATAACACCCACTCATTAGCATATGATCCCACAAACACAAACCCTGTGGAAAAAAAGGTAGAGACACGTTCATTAGGTTTATCAATGGGTGAAAAAAGATAAGGGAATATCAAATGCCTCCTCCAATTCATATCAGGAGACAATTTCTAATAATTTTCTTGATTTCATAGAGCTGATTTTTTTTATTTCTCTCTTCCATATGTTCAAGGCCTCTGGACTATGCATCCCATCAGGAACCCAATATGGTTTCCAGGCCATAACCAAAGTCAATCCATCACTCCATTCCCAATGTTGACAGGGTCAGAGGTGGAGGGGAACTTTGGCAGTACTCCAAAAACATGAGACTCCTTTGAACAGCCAGTCAATCACATCCAATCAGTCAAGGAAAAACTGGATGGCTTCCTAGGCTAGGAATCCTGGGATTTTCCTTCTACCATTTCACTGCCCGCTGGGGGAGAATTAACACCACTCTGAATTCTTTACTGATTCAATCATTTTCTTCCAGTTCATTAATTCTTCTTTTAGGTTGATACAGGGCACAGTTAAGAAGTGGGGCAGCAAAACATTATAATGAAATAATATCCTTGCTTGTCTTTTCTACTAACATCACCAGCTCTTCTCGCTTTCAGTGGCTGCAGGGAAGGGAAAAGCAGGCACTGACAGCATTTTCCAGCATTTTCCAGTCATTTTCGAGCACTGTCTGCGTGAGGGAGGTGGAATGTTTTGGGAACGAAGAGGGAGAGGAGGGGCCGAACGTTTTGAAACTTAACAGATACAAGAATTTGTAATTGCTTGAATACAGTCCCCAACCCATCCTGGAGCTGGCCATGAGTCTGGCTTAGCCAAACAAACTCACATCAATTAGTGTCAGCTCCCTCTGCGCATCGTTAGGCTCCGTGCACAGTTTGTTTAAGGGAACCAGTGACACTTTTTCATACACATCTTGTGCTGGAACGGCTCTGTTTAACTAAGATGTCATCTTGCCTAATTTGCCTGAAATCAAATCTATCCCAGCTGAATGAGAGGGCTGAAATTTAGATAATACTTGGTGTTTCTGTGTTTTTCATCTTCGCAGTACATACTAATTAATAAATTGCAGGGGGAGGGGGAGCCAGTCCCTCAGATGTGAGGAGGATCATATTTTGCATGCAGTAGACACTGTTTTCCTGCCTCTGCCTTCCCCAAACCCCCTGAGGCTCTGCAGCTCCCCCTTAGCTCTCCTTCCCTCCTGAAAACAAACAGAAATGGAAGAATGGGTAATTTCTGCTCTGCTCTCCAGACAAAACTCCCACCTTCCGAGGGGTCGAGTCTCCTCGCCCTCCGCCCGTGCTTGGAGTTGTTGTGCACGAACATGTTGTCAGACACTGCCAGCACGTGCCCATCCACGTTCACTGTTGTCGATAGCACCACCTGGATATTTAGAAAGAGAAGGAAAAAAACAGCCAGGTAAAAAATTCCTTCGAAATTCAACTTGTTACGGATTCATTATTGAGTTTTGCTAAACCCTTGTTCTGTAAAATGGCAGCACACCCTGCAGGGGTTTGCAAGAAGGGCAGAAAATATTTTCAGCCTTCATTCAGTGCATTAATTGCATTTAACACAGCATCCTGTGGGCTGTATAGAGGCCTCACTGTGTGATGACCCAGCTCCTGCAGGATGGAAACTCCATGAGAACAGGACCTAATATCATGTCTGGTTTTGACATGTGAGTGCACAGCGCCTCCTGAAAATCACCTGGGCCTGAGCACCCCAAAGCAAGAAGCAGGTTTTAAACCTCAACCTCCATGACTGGGCTCCAATTTGAATTCTTAGAGGAAGCAACTGTATATGTTAATTAATCCTGCTTTAGTTTTTACAATATCCAAAGCTCTAAATCCCATCATTCCAGAAATATGTGTGACTTCAAACCACAAACTTCTGGGAAAAACAAACAGTGCTTTAACTTCTGAAAGAAGATGCCCTCTGATTGAGTGGCTCAGACAATTAGTTGGTGTAAATGAGCTTAATTCCATCCCACTCCCCCACCTACAGTAATGCACAGCCATGGAGAGTCAGACCCTGGACGTGTTCATGGATTTCCACAGCCTCAGCTGTCACAGCCGAGGTAAGAGAATGTCAAGCTCTAATTGTTGATAAAACTCCATCCAGCACAGAGCAGGAGAGACCTTGCCCTCCCCAGGCTTAGGCGAGCTTAAAGAATACTTTCTTTCTTGAGACAACTCTAATTCATTCCAAAAGGCTCTTGTCATCCTGTACTCTTATACTTCTCAAGCATTCTTGTCACAGAATGTGTTGCTTTTGTGTGCCAACTGATTTCCTCATTCCCATTAGGGTGGGGTGCGACTCCATCCAAAGGGAACATTTCCCGCATGACATAGCTGAGCCCACTCAGATGCACTTCATTATTTTCCCTTAAACAATGGAAATAAATTTTAATCTCTCACTGGCCAGCCCAGAGCACACTGTGGCAACAGGGGAATAGGCCTGAATTATTCCAGTGTCTGAAATATTTACGACAAGTGTTTAAATTGCAACCAAATGTAAATAAAAAGTGTGTCTTGTACATACAGTTACAGTGTGGAATAGAGACATCTCTGAGCTCACTTACACGAGTGGGATAAATACACACCCACGTGGTCCCAGGAAGAGAGAAGAGAGGCAGGCTTCAAGTGTTCACACACAGAACAGAATCATGGAAGATCCTGAGTGGAAAGGGAACATCCAGTCCAGCTTCTGGCCCTACATAGAAACCCCAAAATCCCAGCCTGTGCCCGGGAGCGGTGTCCAAACACTCCTGGAGAAGCCTCGGGGCCGTGCCCATTCCCTGGGGAGCCTGGGCAGTGCCCAGCACCCTCTGGGGGAAGAACTTTTCCCTGATAACCAGCCTTTCCCTGATACCCAGCCTAACCCTCCCTGGCACAGCTCCAGCTGTTCCCTGGGTCTTGTCCCTGGTCCCAGAGCAGAGATCAGTGCTGGAACCACCATTTGGGTTGTGCACAACACAAGAGCCACGCTTTGGCAGGAGATGTAGAGACCCACAGCAATGGCAGAGTGATGGCAAGAACCAGTCCAGAAGACAGGGGTTGACTGAGCATCCCTCCCCAAGCCAGCAGGGATGGAAAATGCACTCCCAGACCTCTCTCCATGCGTGGTTCCATTTCTGTGCACCTCTCCCATCCATGACAGGAGGGCCAGAGCCACTTGGCCTGCCACCGGCTGGGACCCAGGGTGAATAAACACAGAATTCTCGGGGACAGGATGAGATGCAAAGTTCACATCTGGAGCAGAACCTTCTCGAAATTTGGGAGCTTTTTTGCTGTAACCTGAAATCCAGCAGAGACCTTTGTCATTGCTGCACCACCACCACCCAACTCCTCATCCACGGTGCGGAGAAGGGACACGTGAGATCATGGACATCAAAATCACTGAACTTCTTCACTTTGCCCCAGCCATTCTCTCTTGCCTGATGGAGATCACAATACAATTGTTTTATACTGGAGATTAAAAATCAGTGTTTTATGGATAAAAGGAGGAGGAATGTGCATTCCACCATGGTCTCTAACTCCCAGGCCCTTCCCTTTCACAAGCCAACTGCTTTCCCCCAGTGAGTATTTCCTGGGTCACGAAGGGTGACCCTTTCCATCTGGAATCAATCAGTCAACTCCTGACAACTTCCTGAAACACCTCACTCCATTTCCTGTTCTCTCCCCCTTCCCTCTTTCCCCCTGGTTTGCTTCACTCTTCAAAACTGCAGGCCACAGCAGCTTAATGTTAGAGGGTCAGACACAGTTAGACTCCAAAACACTACACAAGAACACCTTTGACCTTCAAAAATCTTTACATCTTAGCTAAACAAATCAAGGTCAACGTTTCTTACCATTACCTTGTTAACCATTTCTATGCATTTTTTGCCAATACCCTCCTGAACACGTATTTATCAACAACACTTGTTCTCCCAACGTCGTAAACCAGTCCAAGCCCTTTTTTAAATACCCCTGAATTTAATGCTGATGAAAGGTGATGTGCAAACTTCCCTGGAGGTTTGAATTCTCACTTTTGCCCACAGCACTGGCAAATGGTTCTGGTGAGTTTTAATTTTCCTGCCCTGATGGTACCACGTCTTTTGTATGATAATTTGGTTTCTTTGCCTATTCTCAGTGGATGATCTTTTACCTAAAACCATTTGTTGATGCAAAATTTAATCCAAAGGGAATGATCTGAGAACAACAAAATAGGTCAGGTAGGCCATGGATTCTGGTAATTCAGGCGGAGGGCCAAATTTGGGCATAGACAGCATAAAAACTAAAGATTTTGTGCCCCCCAACAGCTGGACCAAACTGTCACCTCTGCTGGGGCTTCAGAGGAAAGCAAGCAAGAAAGAAAGAGAGAGGGCAATGTGTTATTCCTTCATCCTTCCAAACACAGCTCTCATCTCCCTCAGAACACTGAGGGAAATACAGCATCCTAAGCTGTGTTTTCACAGTCCTTGAGGTTCTCCCTGCCAATCTGCAGAGGTCTTGTTATCAGCTGAGAGGCCACATCCATAAAGCAGCGATTCCCCAGCACTCCTGGAGAAATGCCGGGGCTGGATCTCCACATTATTTCTGTTTCCCAGGTGGATTTCTGTAATGCAATCCCCGCTCAGAGCCCACGGGGAGGGCTCACCTCCCGTGACATCCAGACAAAGTGTCTTTAGCACATTAAACTCGGCTTCTCTGAGCTGCACTGCCCCTCCTTCACCTCCCTGCACAGCTCAGGGGGTTGTGTTTCTTTACAAACCTTCACCTGGGTGCTACAGATCTCCCTCCCCCACCTATGTTCTAGCAGTATTTTTATATTCTAAAGCGTGCTGCTCTTCAAATCACAGATATGCAAATCCATTCACATCCCCAGATATAAAATCTGTATCAGTCACAGACACCTATTTAGACATATGGCACAAACATTCCAGGCATACAGGCATTTACTTACATGTAACATATCTCATCACTGTGTAAATGATCTCTCTCAAAAAATTCCTGTTACCATTCCAAGTGTGGAAAAAATTCTTTATGACATTGTACATCTGGAAACAATATTGCATTCCTGATGCACTTTCCCTTATAACTCTCTAGTCTCAGCACCATGTTATTTTAACTTTTCAAAAAAAAAACCAAACCTACTATGAAGATTTAAAAAATTATCTTTTTCTTCTTTTTTTTTTTTTTTTCCCAGCTGAGTGGAAGGAAAGATGTCAGGCCTCATCCTGCTGCCTGAACTTGGACAGGGCTCCCATTGATGTCAAGAGGAATTTTGGTTGAGGGAGTAACACAGGAGGAGAGCCTGGATAGGATGGGTTTGCTTCAGAGTTGGATTAGGAATAAAATAAACAATGTGAAAAATGCCAGCAGCCTCACTCTGCTCAAAACTTCCATGGAATTCTTTGGGAAATCCTCCCTGAGACCCTGAGCCTGCAAACTGGGGGCTGACAGAGCAAACTGGGCACTTGGCCCTCACTCCAGGGTGTCGGAAGGTTCTTGGGACACAGGGCTTGGACACCACTCCTGGGTCCCTGGCACCTCATCTCCTGCTATTCTCCACAACCAAGCTTTCATAAAATCATTCTCAACCATTTCCACCTTCTGCCTCTGACACTCATCTTGTTTTAAAGGCTGATGGTGAGGGAATTTATGGCTTACAGCCTAAATTTATTCCTAGTCAGTTTATACTTAACATTAGCTTTAAAATGATTATTTCCCTTCCTGACCTACCTGAGGGTCATTTCAGAGAGCAATTCCATCCCTTCTCAGGGCAAGTATTTGAGCCAAGCTCTTGTCCAGCCCCTGTCCCCTTAATGACCCATTCCTGCACCTGTTCCAATGTCATTTTGCTCTCTCTTGACTGTGGTTAATCCAGTGTATTGTACCCAAACAAGAAATCAGAGGGGCACAATGCAACAAATCCCCCTCCCTTCAGCTGGCAGAGTGAGACAGAGTGGATCTCATCTGTGGTTTGTTTTTAATGGATGAGACATCACTCTGGGAACTCTCTGCCCCCATGGATATTTGGCCTTCAGATCTGAGCACATTCAGCTCCTTGAGTATTTTTTCTCTTGCAATTGAGTCAGTCCTTCCCTTACTCACACAGAATCTGAAATAACATCACCTTTTGTTGGGTCAGTCAGTACCTGATGAAGAAATCAGCCCCCCCAGCAACAGGCCCAGGCTGTGCTGACACCAGCTGCATTTGTTTTGCAATCTATAGCTGGGAAATTAGTCCCCCATAATGATTATCCCATGTAGTATTCACCTCTAACAGCAGTTCAGTGATCCCTATCCATATCCCAGCCTGACCACGGGGGTCTCTGGCACATTCCTTCCCCACCAGCCCGAGCGGGATTTCGATTTAGAGCAGTTGTGTTTTATCCTTGCTATCCTCTTTGCTTCCTACAGCCTACATTCCTAACTCCCAATATCGTCCCACCCCTCTTAATCATTTTCCATTTCCCTGAGTGACACAGACCCCTCAGAGCTCTGGATTAGAGCGAGCTGGGTGAATTCCCAGCCCCAGCCAGCTTTGCTCACGTGCCTGATGATGAACTGATCCAACCACTCCGAGGTCAGGAAGGAAACCTCCCCAGGGATGCACCTTGTTATTTTTCCTTTCTCTTCCTCCCTAGAGCATCTAGAGGAGGGGGGGTACCTGCCAGGAAACATTCCATGTCATGTTTTCTGCTGAAAACAGAGGGCAATTACTGACCTTTCTCTTTTTGCTCCTAAAACAGGACATTGGTTTGAAGCTGACCACTGTTAGTACCAATTTCTGCTGCCTCGTGTCCCTCCCTGGCACTGCAGGACCTGTTTAATCACTGTGCTCCTGGAGGAAGCAGAATTCCCAATCAACAGGAGCCTAATGTGTGAGCACCAGGTCTCAGCTGAAACATTTCAGCTGAAGAGCCTCATCTTAATTCCACAGAATTATTGTCCCCCTTTACACACCAGTCGTTATCATTAAAGTATCATTGGGCTTCAATCAAGTTCTGCAGGAGAATTCCTCATTAAATGGAGGGCATCGGTTTTATTTTATATTTTTTTATTTTAAGTTCCATTCCTGAGAGAATCCCTCAGTGAGAACACAGCCCTGCCTAACGATATCTCTGTAAACTCACTGTGCAGAGGAGCTGAACTCAAACCCTGTGTTTGAATAGGTGATTTTAGGATGCTTTTTGCCCCAGTTTTCCGCCCATCAGCTTTATTTGGAAATACTTTACTTGATAAATAACCAATATTTGCTTCAGTTAAATTCACAAGGACATATTACTCGATCTCTGTGGCTTTTGGGCAGCCACCAACTAACTGTGAAAATTTCCCTTAGTCCTAGACATATTTCTTCCTTTAGTTCTAGAAAGATTCCCTTTCCCTGCTTTAGCCACTGACAGATATTGAAGTAGTGATTCACAATAAAATCATGTTACTACAGGGGAAAAATCCCCACTAAAATAATGATCACACATCGCTTAACTTCTAAAACATGGTAGAACATGGTTTTCAACGGCACAAAATCATTGCATCTGGTTAAATAAAAAGGCAAGAGATTTTCATTGCATTTTTGAAGTTCTACTTAATATCAAAGCAAATTTCAAACAGTCAACATGATCACAAAGCAGCTGGTGTTGCTCTCCAAACTGAAGAATTATAATAAAAAAACCCACAACTCTTCAGGCATCTGGAGCTGCACTAAATTTACAATGCAGTGTTAATGTAACCTTTCCTCCCTTTTCTCTCCCCACCCCCTTTTATTTTTTTTATAATGATACAAGTGAAACTTCACATTTAATTTAGCTTAATATATTAGCAGTGTAGTATAAAATATCTAAATCTTGTAATGGATCTGGAAGTGAGGCTGAGGCCAGGCTTGGACACCGGATCCCAGGGCCCTGGAGCTTTGGGGCTGAGCCAAACCCAGCCCAAACTGTGCAGCTTCACACCCATCTCTAATCAGAGGCATTAACCTGACACTTTTCCAGCCAGGAGTAACCACCCCTCCGTGCTGGAAGGCTCAACAGGATGCATTGTAAGGCACCATTTCCACGTCTCTTATTTGTATTTGTGTCTCAACACCAAAGCCCCAGGTCTGGGCCTTCATTCGGGCTCCATTAAAGAGCAGAAATGGTGTTTGATGAGACCCTTTCAGGCCCAGGTTTCAGCAGTGAGTTCAGTGAGAACTTTGGTAGAAGGATTCTCTCTGCTGTTTTGTTTAATAACCACAGAAGGGAAGGACTATCTTGGTGTCTCCTGGAGGTTTGACAAGCACTGCTCCATTGAAAATGAAAATATTTGGTTCTGCAGAGGAACACAGGTAGGAATTAAAACCCACTTAGATGAGCATTGCTGCAGGACTCTGCATAGGGAAAGTGAAGTGCTTGGAAATGTCTGGGAAAGGAGGGACTTAATAACAACAGCTGTACAAATAATTTATTGGGGAAAGAACAGCAGAGGTTTTAGATATGGCTCAAGATTGAAACATGATGAATTAAATCATGAAATGAATAAACCACCCTACTGCAGTGTGGTTTTTGACCCTGCTTTAACTCTGCTCACAGGCTCCTGCACTGGCAGGGTGCACAACTGTCCCTTCAAACCTGATAAACAACTCTGCACAGTCATCCCTTTGCCTGGTGAATATCTTAACAATTAAAATGAAAATTAACACTTCCACAGTGTGCAAACAGACCACTAATATTTTAAAGTAAATTTTTTTCCCCCACTTTTGACCTTCAGGGTTGCTGACAGACCATGTCCAACAAGCAGCAAGCAGAAAGAATTCATCAAAATTTTAAAACAGAAAACTCAACAAATACACACACAAAAGAAAATCAACCAAAAATAAAAGAAGGGTCCAGAAGCCACTGGAATGTTCAAGAGCAGTCCTAGCTTTGGTTCTGTTCAGGGAAGTGATGATGCTATCCTTAGGAACCAGCAGGCAGACAGAAAATCAGCTGTCTTTGCCTATTGTCCTTACTGTTCATCATGGCTAATTTGCTTTGGAACATGGAGCTTTGTTATTCCCAAAGTGTCAAATTTTAGCAATTTGAGCCACTTTTTGTATCTTTTTTTATCCACACTGACCTCTGCAGCCCAGAACAAAGCTCAGCAACCCACGTGTCCAGCTTTGAAGGGGCCTGAATGAAGATCCTGCTCTCACTGAAAACCTCAAGAATTTGTCTCAAAGGTTTCAGTTCTGTAACTCTGAGAAAAGGTTGACATTTTGGGGGTGTTGATAAAAAGTAAACTGAACTTAGTGGTTTTAAAGCCTCATCTTAATTAATTTGGAGGTCTGAACTGAATTCTCACACTGAGACTCAAAGGGGACCAATTCCCATGGTCTGGAAGTGCAGGAGGAGATGGAGATATCCCTGAAAAACAGAACCCTGGAGTTTCACTTGGCTCTGTTTTCCCCAGCTTGGCGTGTTCTGAGGCAGAAAACCCAGCTGAGGAGTCTATCCCAGCTCATTCTCCTCAAGAAAGTGCTGGTTTTGGTTCAGAGATCAAAAGCAAGGCCAGGCTCTCTCCCATACAGGAGAGCTGCCAGGTGGATGGGCTGAGGAGTGGAGGAATTCCATCCCTATCCACGAGGTCCTGCAGGATTTGGTTCAGTTTTCCTGTTTAAGCTTTCCCTGGACATCTGAGGCTGTTGAGCTCTGTCACATCCCCATTTGGGTGAGGTGACACCAAGAATAATGCTGAGACCACGGAGAGATTTCTGCCCCCCCCCCAAAAAATTAGATCCAAATTCCTCCTGCAGCTCAGCACCTGATGGAAAACAAGGATTTGAGGACTTTTTGGGAGTAGCCAGCATGGGTTTGAAATCAGAGCTGAATTTCTTCAGTATTCCGGTGTGTTTGGGTCCAGAATTTCCCTTTTGGCAGCTACAGCCAATATTCTGTGTATTATGGCAGTGCCTCAGGTCCCCAGGTGTTAATCAGGAGAGCTCTGGGCACGATATTTTACAAACTCAGAACAAAATCCCAAAAAAAAAAGGAGCCTATTTATGTTTCCTGACATTCCACAATCAGCTCCTCTCGCTGGCTCCAAGAGCCAACAAGATCTGTTTACATGCTGTAAAAGAGGTTTTCCTTTGCTTTCCAGATTTTTCAGCATTCTTGGCAGATGATAACTAATTGCTGTTTTTTCTTTATGGAAATTGCCACTTGAAAAAAACCCCTCAGTATAAATTCCCTAACAATGAGCACCTCTTTTTTCCTCGTGTCTTATCATCTCTAAAAAACACGGAGTGAAGAAGTCACTGCAGTCTCTTTAAACTACTGGTGAACAAAATTAGGTTGGTCAGGAATTTTTCTTTAAATTTCTTTGTGCTCCAAACAAAAAGCTAAGAAATTTTTTCTCTTTTTTTTTGCCTTCACTTCTTTAATTTTTTCTGAGCTTTCAGATGTTTTTGTTTTGCAGGATTTCTCGTAAAAGTCGAAACCTTTTTTTTTTTAATTATTAAATTTTTCATTGCTAGCAGAAGCAGAAGAAAAATAAAAATCACTTTTTCTATGAGAACACGTTATGATGGAAAGTCTGAAGCAACTCTGTGAACTTCTGTGGAGTTTTAACTCCATTTATAAATGAGGAAACTGGTACAAGTGAACACAAAACATGAAACATGAAGCAATGAAGCAACAAGTGCCAAACCTAAGGATGTGACCTTCCCACGTCAAGGATCTACAGGAAAACCACCCATCCCTCAGTGAGCTAAAATCTGATTTTTATCAGGGATGTGGGCCGGTGAAGGCACAATAACAATGAGAACAAGCAGCATTTTCAAGGGTGGTCCTGGGTTCCATCAGTGAATCTTGGAGGCTCTGGCTGGCAAAGGATTCATGGACTTGCTCCAAGGCTCTCCTGGATCAGGACCCCAGAGTTCCACCAAGATGAGCAACCCCATTTGGAATTAGAGATGAAAAGAGAGGGAAAATGGCTGATCAAAGGTCACCCAGAAAATCTGGGGTACAGCCCAACCACCTGATTTTTATCCCTGTGGCTCAACCTTGTCCCAGAGCCAGTTCCAGCCCCGCTTTCCTCACCCTTCCCAGGTGACCTGGCAGCACATCTGGGCTGTCAGAGCTGGACCATCCCCTTGCCACATTCCCAGGGGCTGAGCTACAGGTGAAACCCTCCTGTTCATTAAACAGAGCTGCCCAAAAGGTGAGGGCATGAGAGCTGTGCCTGCCTCTCCTCTCCCCACTGCCACACTCCACCTCCTCCGGTGTCTGGGAGCTGGAATTCACAATCCATCAGCCACGGGGCTGATGGAACCAGTGGCAGATTTCACTGCAAAGCAGCTGGGTCAGGGTCCCACGGGGCTTGTTGCTTTTGCTGCGAGATCTTAAAGTGACCATCACTATTCTGGCTTCTTGGTTTGTTGGGGTTGGTTTTTTTTTAAAAGAAGCTGAAGGGAGGGTGTGAGAGTGTTAGAAAGCAAAAAAAAAAAACCAAAACAGCCAGGGAAAGAGGTAGGAAATGAGGAGGTTGCTTGTGTAGCACGTACAGAGCTACTTTGAAAAATTCTGAGGCATCTAAATATCACAAGCACGATCCCTGCTGTGGGCAGCTGTATGTGCGAGTGCTTTGCCCGAGGGTGTCAAATCAAATATCCACTGCTGGTTGGTACAGTACAGCACTTCCCCCTGGGGATTCAGGGTGGAAAAAGAGGGAAGGAAAAAAAAAAAAGGGAAAAAAAAGGTTTAAACACAGCAAATGGAGAAAAACTTTAACACTGCCTGATACAGCTTATCATAGACTGTCATCATATTTATTAGGAACAGCGTAGGAAAGAGGAGAGGGGAAAGGAAAAGAAGAACAGAGGCAGACAGGTTAATGCTGAGCCTTATAGGACTTACCTGGAACCGTCTCATATCTCTTGGGTTTCCTGCTGTTTTCAAGCAATTCTGATTGCACTTGAGAAAAAATTTGAGGAAGAATCTGGAAAGATAAAGAACCACGTCACTTCTATTAACCACAGCAAAAGGTGTTGTTATACTCTGGTTTAAAATGCACATGAAGTGATTTGCATGATGGTGGATCTTACAGGACTGCAAGAACTTCTCAAAACCCAAACAAACCAAACTCTGATAAACAGAATTTACAAAAACCAACAGGTAAAGTGTAACCAGTGTGACTGAAATCCACCGTGGTGTGAGTGAACATAACTCCTCTGATCTACACCCACTCCCTCTCTGCAGGTCTGACCACACAATTTTAGTCTCTTCCTTTATCTCTCCCTCACATTCAAGGTCTTTCTTTGGCTGTCTGGAGGGATTTTCCATGAAACAATATAGAAGGATAATGGTATTGTGGAAACCACAAAACCAACACGGCAACTCCGAGGCAGATAAGCCTCGGAACGAGTTGGAATGTATTAAAAACCCAGGAGCAAACAGAGCTCGGAGAAGAATCTGATGAGGTTTCATCCCGATGATGTTTTTCCTGATGAAGATTCCAGTCACTAAAGCAGAGGAGCAGAACTGCCAAGAGCCCAGATTATTCCTACCTAGATTTTGGGGGAGGATAAGGAAAACACGAGCTCAAGTGAAACATGACAGCTCACGCTGTCCAAGCACATAAACCCATTAACATCCCACAAAGTTCTCGTGCCAATTATTTTTTGCCCTGTCACATACACCCATCTTCATGTGGTTTATTATTCTGTAGAGTTTAGCTTGTCATGTACCCAAGCTGAATCTCCAGCCTGTTGGGGTGACTCACCCAACACTGCACAGAGATTTTAGAGTTTAGAAATATTAAGCAGGAATTTTTCTCTAAGCTTTCCCACCAAATTTTGTCTCACATCCACAGAGGGGAGGATTCACCCCTTTGTTTTCTGATTAAATCTGGGAATTTCAGAGGTAAAGAAACTGTGTGAAAAGCCACAATTGTTGGCTTGAAAGCAAAACAAGCAAGTCTTCAAAATTAAGGCATAAGCAAGAAATTTTTTGGCATCCTGTGCTGCAAGTGGAAATATTCTCTGTGATTCTTTCCGTTTGTATTTGTCAGACAAGATGGGTTTAACCACAACAATTATAATTAAAAAAATAAATCAAAGACTTCGAGATAGATTTAGAAGGCAAAAGAGTCGGATACAAGAAAAAATAAATAGTTGAAGAATTGATTTCGAATACAAAGAACAAGTTATTTATTTATTTCTCTTGCTGAGTGCTTTCCTTAAAAAAAAAAAAAATCTGCTTTTGCAGTAAGTTAAAGTCCCAGGTGAGCCAGGCCTATTTCCCTTTCTGTTACTATGACAACGATTTTTTACCGCAGTCCCTAAGTCCCTTCAGAACTCACACATTCATGCCTTGAATTAGAACTTTAAAGGAGAAAGATGGATATTTCCTGGGTTTACCAACAACACCCTCCAAACCAGCCCCAGCACAAGACAATAACGCAGAAATCCGCTCTCCCTTGTTAGTGCCACTTTCTCTGCACCACTCCCACCACGAGATTTCTCCTCCATCTGTCCCAAAAATACAAAGAAAAAGCCACGGGTTGGATCCTTTCGTGTGTTGCTCGAACAAACAAAACCCCCCCAAAACCCTCACCCCCAAAAAAGACCCAGATCGTGCCGTGTAAAACCTCTGCCACGAAACCCACCCTGCCAGGGACCCTTTTCAATTCAAATGTCCTCTTTTTAAATTATTATTTCCTTAAATCTCTCACAAATATATTAGATATTTTTTAAATGTTTATTTTCTCCATTTTCCCTCCTCATTTCAGGTCTCCCTTCACCAGGACACTGAGGTTCAGCAGGAAAGAGGTGTCAGTGCTCAGCTCTTGGAGGGCAACTTCTGCCAGCAGAGCCCTGGGCACCCCCGTGCCTTCCAAACCAAAAATCCTACACAGTTTCATGCCTTGGGAGCAGCACTGGATATGTTTTATTAAATAACTCCTGTCGAGTCCGTGCTAAAACCTGTGACCTCTTTTATACGAATGGTTTGGTGAGATTTTATCCCTCAAAATGTTTTCAGAAGGAAACATCCCCTGCACGCCGGCACCCTCAGAGGTTCACAGGAGAATCTGAGGCACAAATGTTACTCACAAACACTCCTTTTTATCTTTCTCCCTTCTTACAGATATAAAAAAGAATATTTGCAGACATATAAACAGCTTTTAGGAGATGTGCCTGTGCAAAGGAAAACTCCAGAATGGAACCAAACTATAAAATGAACTGAGGCAAGGAACTTCTACATGAAAATCAAGGAGTTGCTGCCTGATTATTCTGCAGAAAAACTGAAAAAAAAAAAAAAATCCACAACTTGTTACTTCTAAGGAAAAATAAAACAAATTAAGCAGGAAAATGGCCAGCTTCTTTTTTAATTATTTTAATGCTTGCATCCCTTTTGATTGAGATGAGAAAAATGAACAATATGAACTGAAGAAGGAAGAAAATGAGCAGGGAGAGGTGTCTGGGAGAGAACCTGCTGTGTCAGCTGGGCTGATTTTGGGAAGAGCACAGATCCTGGGGGACCATGGGTGACACAACCCCCAAAAGGCAGGTACAGAGAGGCAAAAATTCCAAATGCACATTTGACAGCATCCACGAGCAAACCCTGCAACGCTGCGTGGCAAGGAACTAAAATCCCCTTTTTTCTGCTAAATGCCCGCAGAAAATCAGGGTTCAGAGCCCCACAGCAAACACAAACCAGCAGCACACGTGAAAATGAAGCTGGGTTCCAATTAAATCCGGGCTGATTCGTGCCGAGGGGTGCAATGTCCATTAAAAAACCCCAGAAAACAAAACTCCCCCTCTCCCTGAGCTGCCGCAGAGCTGAAGGTTCCCAACCCTCCCCGACTGCTCGGCACCAAACACACCCAGACCCACCGAGCCCGGGGATGCCCAGCCTGGAAACTTAACCCCAGCAATCTGGGGGATCCCACTGAGGGGTCTTAGAGGTGCCTTGACTTTCTGGAGTTGCTGAGCTGCTCAAAATGCCGAGAATTTTGCTGCTTTAAAATATCACAAAATTGCCTCGCTCACTTCTGAAAGTGCTGGGTTTGGTTTTAGCACTCAGACATTGTGGCAGAATTCCTATTTATTTTGCTAAGATGTTTGTTGGAGATCACTGGATATGCTGCACTAGGACAATTCCCCTCCTATCACCCCAAAATTTAGATTTCATTTCCTTTAGCTGCACACACAGGGATTTTTATCTTTTTTTTTTCCAGCTGAACCACATCTCTCTTTTTGTCCTTTTCAGAGTTCCTCCAGTCACGTTTGAGCTGCAACTGGGCACCTGCATGAAGTATTGGGTAGTAGTATTGGTTGGTATTGGTTATACATACAGATATACATACATACATATATATGTGTGTGTGTGTATATATATATATATATCTGTGTATATATATATGTATATATATATGTATGTATGAATGTATGTGTGTGTATATATACATATATTTTAAGTGGTTAACCCCGGGAAAGGCATTAATATTTATGGCAACATTAGAATAAAAATGACTTGGGGGGAGCAAAGAGGAGGGAAGGTTTAGCTCTAAATGAAGCTGATTTAGGGGTAACAGGAGAATTGCAGAAAGATTTTATTAATTTCTTTAAATGAGACGCTTTAGCCACTTTTTTGGCCTTAACCTATATATACACCAAAAAATAATAATAATTTTTTAAAAAGAGAATTATAAACAATTAGCTGATTTTGGTGCTTCTTGGCCAATCTTTGGCCTTGCTAAGGACAGAATTAGGTGGGAGTTTAGGTGACTCTGGCTCCAGCCAAGCAGAGGGAGCTTGGCCCATCCTCTCAAATTTCAGGGTGCTGGGGGAAAACCTAAACACATTTCAATAACTACCCCTGAAAACTCTGGCATTGCTGTAGAAAACCTGATTGACTTAAAGCACAGACATAAAATTAATTAAGATGTAAGTACAGACTTCTGTTCCTGTTGTCCCTCTCCATGGTTGACCTCACTGGGTTCAGGTTGATGTATTTGAGAGGTCTCCAAAACTCCACCTTAAATCTGTCTCCCTCTTTTTAGAGCTGTTTTAGAAGTTACTGCTCCTCCTGCTGGGAGTTCCCACCAAGCCCAGGAGTTCAGCTGATGAACGATTTAAATGCCCCTTCTCCACTTCGGTACAAAGTCAGCTGTGTTAACTCAGCTATTTTTTATCAATACCTTGAGCAGCCCTTGGTGTGGAAGCACCAGGAGAGCTCCTGACACCGCTGAGGGATGCAGAGGGCTCTCCACGGACGTGGAGAAAGGGTGAAGGCAAATTAAGCCAGGTCTTGCATCAGTTTAACTCTTCCCAAAGCAGTTTTTGACCCACACTCCCATCTCGCTGGTCTGTGCCCCAGTTATCAGGTTCTGTAGCTGGCTGGAACTGGGACCTGTGTCCCACACCTCTGAGGGTGTTTATCCACCTCAGACGAGTGAGAAGAATCAAACTGACCTTAATCAAACCCTCTTGGAGTCAGAAAAATCTTCCTGGTGACTTTGGCAGGACTAGGCAGGAGCCTTAAAGCTCAGTCCCACGTGCAGCAGGAGGTGTAGTTTAAAAGGGATAAAAAAACCCCCATTAATAATTTTTTAAACCCAATCCACCTTTTGTGCTTCCTTAAAGGTACAGAATCAAGAGGTCCTACATTGGCTGTATGTTGGGAACAGCCTCTGGGTACACCTAAAAATTCTGGATACACCTAAAAATTATCCCTTGTAAAGCAAATACTGAGATAATTCTGGCTTTTTTGGGTTTCTGTGGAATTTGGAGTTGTGGTCTCAGTCATTTTTTGGCATGAGAACACGCCTACCATCTAGGATAATTCTGATTATGCTTACCAGCAAATCCTGCCATGCCAAAACCTAATGCAAATACAAAGATATGGTGCAATTCTGCTTAAATAATTCAGTGCTTCCAAAAAGTCACAAAGGAAACAAAGAAAAAAACCAGAAGTTGTTATTATGAGCATCAGCTAAACAATATTAAATTTAAATATACTGTGAACTGCAAAAGTGTTCTTATTGCAGTGAGGGCCTGGCTCCAGCTCCATCAGAGCAAGGGAATTCTGGATCAGGGTGTCCCATCCTCCCCTCAGGTCACCCCTGTGTGTCTTGGCATGGCCAACTCTGAGATAAGTGTGACAAGCAGCCCTACCCAGTGCCCCAACAACTTCAAATCCCCTCCCTTCAAAGGGCCAGGTTTGAAGGTCGCTGCTTCAAATCAATTAATTTCATTTATTTGATATCACCATCCTGATTTTAATGAATATCACAGTAGAAGGCTTCTTTGTAATCTGGATATTTATCTCTGGAGTAATTTCCATCTGTTATGTCAGGGTGTGTTATTAGGGGGCCAGTGAGAAAATTTCCCATTTTTTGCAGCAGTTACAGTCAGAGTGGGATCAGGCAGTGCACAGAGGCACTTTAAATGAACATACACCTTCCACAGTGTGAGGAACGAGCAGGGTTATTGCAGGGAGCCAGAGTATTTATGTGATACTCCACAAACAGCAGCTAATTAATCTTCACAAAACTCCTGTGCATAAAGTGTGAACCCAGTTTAACAAACGTGAAAACCAACATATGTAGGTCAGGAGACTTCTCTGAGTCTGTCAGAGATTCACTGGGAGAGAAGGGAGCAGGAGTCAGATGCTGAGATCCCAAGCCCAGGCCAGGAGAAGAGGAGCTGGCTGCTCATTTGTCACTTGGGGGTTTTTTTTAATAGAAAGACTCCAATTGCACAAAAAACCAACCAACCAACCAAAAACCAATAAAAAAACCAACTAAAACCACACACATAAAACCCCCAAAGAAAACAAACAGAAACAAACAAACCAACCAAAAAGCAGATTAACATGATGCCTGTTATTCCTACCCCCAACTAAATCCTCACTTCCTGGTGGGACAAACCAGAAACACTTCTCCATCCTCTTGCCTTAATTCAAAGTAATTTCTTTGGTCTGGTTAGGCATTTTTCTGCATGCAGTCACTCACTCCAATTTAGATTTTAGGTTTAAAGTTTAAGTTTTGATGTGGGAACATTATTTAGGGCCTAATCCCTGAAATGCCACCTGGGGGAAGGCAGAAGTGACTGATTTCCTCTGGCCCTGAATTCAAAAACGCCAATGTTGGAGATAGGTGTGAAAAAGGAACAAAAACAGGGTCAGGGAATCAGCTAAGGGAGCCCAAGAGATCCAACCAGCTTAAAAATCAACCTTAATATTACAGCATGGCAGAACCCATCCTAAAACTGCCTCTAATTATAATTTTTTTGCCATGCCAGGAGGTCCTGCTCGCACTTGGGTAGGTAGCACTCTGCACAATGGATTAAAGAAGACGTGGAGTGAAAATATCCTGTATTTCATGGCTCAAGAGAGAACATTGCACCCAAGTCCACAGCAATGGTTGAACTTGATCCATGTCCAACTCCCAGTCTTTTCTCTCAGCCACAGAACAATTCCTCCTCAAATCTCCCCTCTCTCTGCAGCCTGGAACATCATATTTCTCTCCACCCTTTATCTGGTGTTTTTGGTTTTTTAAAGAAAAGCTTTATTTCAAACCAAAAATAACTGAATATAAACCTGCAATGTGTCCCCCAACCTCCAAACACGTCAGGAAACTCGATATTTCTTTTCTGTGGATTTTCTGTACATTTTGCAGTTTTCATCTCTGAGGCAGATTGTGTCCCCCCGGTTCTGAGCAGGGACACACCCCCACGACTGCAGTTCACACTCTTTGGGGTAAATAAATGCTTCTTCTGTTGCAAAATGATCCCATTTTCAAGAAACAAGGGCTGGGGGAGAGTGCCCTGCCGGGCACCCAGGCAGTCATTTCTCGGTGCTCAATGTGCTTATTTGCCACGGCCACATTTGCTAGGGGGGAAAAAACCCAAAATCTCCAAGGAAAACCTCCTTGTTTGTGCACTCTGATGAAAACCTGACACCATTAATGAAAATAATAATTGAACTCTATGGGCTCGAATTGAAAATGAAACACAACACTAACAGCGTGTTTGTAATTGCAATTGTTCTCCAAAAAGTCTTTGGAGGACTCTTTGCAATTCGAGCAGTTTCCCCTTTATCCTTTGGGCTTTCCCCTTTCCTCCCACACCAAAACTTTCCAGTAACTTCCGAGACAATGGCTAAAAGCTTATTTATCCTGTAAGATCCATATTATTCATGCCATTTGGCACGGGCCCAAATGCCAGAGCATAATCAAGAGTCAATAGGCAGGGAGGTAATAGAGGAGGGGATTGGGCTGACGGGCTGCTGAAAGGGACCTTCAGATAATATTCCCTGGTTTATTACGGTGTCTGTGGGCTCCAACTGTGCTGGGCACGGCCCAGCCACATCGTGAAATTGTTCTTGGGGAAGGGAGGCACAAAGGACAGGAGGGAGGAAAGGCTTTTGTGCATCTCGGGGACGGGGAAGTCGAGGCACAGACAAATTCAGTGCCTTGCCCCATCGCACGGAGCCAGTTGCTTTTCCAGGCAGCAACCACTTCCCATTCCTGCAAGTCCACTGCTTGGGGTTTCACTGGTTCTTTCTAATAGTGACACAAATTTCGTAGAGCTCACTGCCTCCACATGTAACACCCAGAAGGGTGTGGAAAACATGGCCAAGGTCTTGTTCTTTACACTCGTGTCAGCCTCAGCAGCACACACAAGATTCGGAGCTGGGCTGTGTCACCAAACACAGGCCCGAGGATGCTCTGCAGCCCTGCTTAAACCCAGTTGGTTTTGATATCACTTCATCCTCAGAGCTCTGCACAGGTGCAATTTTATCTCAGGCTCTACTTTGCAAACCCTGCAGATCCCAGAAAGGCTGGCAGAGGTGTTAAACGAGCACTGACCCCAATCCCCACTCATTTTTTTTTTCTCCATACTGAGAGAAACCTACAACTCCTTTCTCCTGTGACTCCTCCATCCTCCCAGCCCATCTCTCTCCACAGCCTCAGTGTGTTGAGCCATGCTAGGCTGAGCAGTGAGCACCAATTACACCAGCGGCCCCTCTCTGCTGGCTCTGCTGGTTTTTAGTGTCTCTGCCAGATGGCAGAGCCCGGCACCGAGACACCCCCGACCCTGCAGCCAATGCACAACTTGGAAACAACTTCCCGGCGACTCCTGGAGATCACAGAGCTGCGCCGATGGGAACGTTCGGGATGGAACCAAGGTTAGGCTCCCATTTTACACCTGCCAGAGCGGATATCACTCAGCTCAGAGCTGGTATCACTCAGCTCAGAGCTGGTACCACTCAGCTCAGAGCTCTCTCTCATTTGTGAAGGGCCCCGTCCCCCCGAACTGGGTTTGTGTGCAGTAAACGCGCATTCGTTTGCTAAAGAGGCAGATTTACATCCCGGCAGCTCAGGGTCCAGGCACATGCTGCCTCCTCCCTTCTCCAGGGCTATTCAGAGGGTAGATTTGCACCTATTGTACTTCTGGGTCTAGGCACAGATGACCTTGAATCCGAACATCGGTGTAACATTATATTCCTATGACAGATTTATGGATTGGCAGATAGGGGTGCATTCAGCGCATTCCTTCCCTAAGACAGGACAGCATCCAATGTTTGTTAGCATCATTAAACTAAAACTGACTTTTCACCTGCTCCCATACCATATGCAGCTGCAAATTTTTAAATTAAACTATGAAGCCATGCATAAATTTACATATATTACAGACTAGCCTCTCCATTTAACATGCAAATGTACTCCAATGTTTCAGAACACCTTCTGTCGCTAATTAATTTGCTGAATTATAATTAGACTAATCCTGCATAATTAATAAGCACAGATTTTTTTTTAATTTCTAAGCAGCTTGATGAGATCATTCACTTCCTTCTATAAACTGCTAAGTAACTGTTAAAAAAAATCTGGAAAGAACATATGTGAAAAGGTATGTTTGATGTCGCATACAAATTCAAACTAGTGGGCAGGCTTCAAGAAAGTCAAGATTAATAGAGGTGTGTGCTTGAAGAGACCGTCAGCACATTATTTTCAGGGGCATGGACCAAGATTTTCTGTGTCTGTTTTATTCCATTTTTTTTTTTTTTTNTTTTCTTTTTTTTTTTTTTTTTTTTTTTTGCTTTTACCCCTCAGACCTTCCAAGATCACGGAGTGAGGCGGGGCAGGATGAGAGAACCTCGTGTAGGATCAGGAGATGCTCTGATCCACCCCAGCGCTGCCTCTCAACCCCTCACCCCGGACATGCTGGGCGTGGATCGGCTCCTTTGATGGGATTTGGAATTGTTTTCATCCCGGCTGCCAAAGCCAACCGAGAGCGTTCTAGAGAAACAATTAAGTGCTATTAGCACTGGGTTCATTCTCTAATGATTAAAATGAAGGGTTCTGCTTTCATGCTGGAGAGCTGGGCTGCAGAGAAGGGCACGTGCCGGAGCAGGTTTAAACGGGCTGGGTTAGAGGCCACAAACTGATGCACAGAGAACCCTCCTGTGCTTAAGCAGCCCAGTCTGAAGATCTAAAACATCTCTCTCTAAAATAATCACACAGGGAAAGAGGGAGATCCAAACCATCACAGGATATTTTGCAAACAAGGATGCCCACAATAATATGAGTATTCTGTTTACAAACATTGTCCAGAGCCTCCCTCCCTGTATTTATTTCCCTACTTTGGGATGGAGCATTTCAGCTCTACTGCTCCTTGTTCTGTCTTCCCCTCAATCCTCCTCAAATTCAGCACCACCACCATCACCCTGTGTTTGCCTCAGCTGTGAGTAAGCAAAATCTGTGACAGGACCTCCTGATTCCCAACAAAGGAAGCAAGAAAAAAAAGAATTCCTATCCAAGGAAATTGCTGAACCAGCTCAAGTCGAGTGTGGATTGTCTGCTCCAAACAACGCACGTCACATCCTCATCAACACTTCTGCCTGACATTTCTGTTATTTTTCTATTAATTTGGACAAATGCCCTTCTTTAGATAAATACATCATCTGACTTCTGCATAAACAGAAAACATAAAAGCTTAAACAGGACAAGTTCTTGGCACTGTGTGCCAACCAAGCCTCTTTCTAGTATTTCCTACTGGACAGTCCATAGGAAATCACTCTTTTTTAAAAATAAAAATCAAACCCAACGATTTTCTGGCCCAAGGAAGACAGGAAATTATTCTGCTGTGCTTGAACTCATCAGAACCTCCTCAGAGCAGAGAGGTGCTTGTGAACGGCACATGTTGAACAAAGGCCTCTCTTTGGGGGAAGAAATACCATCTTGAAGTGAAAAATACAGAAAAATTGCACTTTTGGAATCCTGTCCACTCCCAAAGCACAGCAGTATCATGAGATCACCACAGACTGAAGCACTGAACGTGGAACAGCTCTAACAATTCTGGGTTGTAAATTTACAGACAGCCCCAATAGATGGTGTTTTCTTAATAGCCACTGGACACATCACCAGGTGACAAAGGAAGTTAAAGAGGAACAAAGAAAACATCTCTCTGCCTCATCCATCTCCATTTCTTACCTTCCAATATCCCAACCCAGCAGACAGAAAAGATGTAATGAGTTAAGAAACAAAAATCAGGATTAGGTCTGTATTTTTTCCCTCCACGTTTCTGCCGCACTTATTTTTTTTTTTAACCATGGCTGAATTGGCCCAAAGATATATAGGTCACATGGCTGAGGCAGAAATAGAATCTGTATCTCCAGAGCCACGGTGCTGGTACACGAGCAAGTCCCTGAAATTCTTTAAAGCTATTCCAGTTTTGTCAGAGGAAGAGATTTTGCAGCCACAGCGTGAGGCCAACCCCAAATATCAACACCCACATCTTTCAGATTTCTAAAGCCCAGGGCTCCCCACCATTTCCCAGTTCTTTGGCCATGGAATCTGCCTCAGCTGAAATGATTTTTTCACGTTTTTGTTGTTTCAACTCCTGATAAAGATTGTGTGTGTGCACATCTGCCTGTGTATGGAGAGGCAATTTTGCTTTAAAGAGAAAAATTCTGAACTCTGAACTTCACCTTTTCCTGTATTTTAACATATATCCTCAGAAATCCACTCATTTTCCAGAGACTTAATATTTTAGACACATATGCACCATCTTGAGTTTATGAGGAACAAGAAAATTCCTTATGTGCTGTAAAAAAATTAATGCATTTTAAGTGATCCCACCTTGCACTGCAATCATTTCATTCATCCCTGGGTACTGGCCTCCAAGTTTAATTTACCTTTTCAATACCCTTTGATGTGCACATACAGAGACCAAAAAAGCAGTAGGATTTTGGGGTACAAACTCTTAATTGGCAAAGAGGTGAGACATCAGTGAAGAAAGTTGATATGTTTTTTTCAGGGTCTTAATATGGGGCTGTAGGAAAGGGCAGGAGGTTGTGGGAAGCAGCAGGACAAGCTCCCAGAACAGGTTTCATGCAAGAGGAGCAGCTACAAGTGCCAAGTCTCAGCTCCAAAACAGCCCAAATATTCCTGAAATACATCACCAAAACCACACTCCTTAAAAGTGCTTTAAACTGGGCACCCAGAAATCCCAGCGAGGTAAAATCCAAGCTCTTGGGCAGTCCCTCTGCTAGAAACTCGTGGCTGCAGGAAGTTATTTTGCCCCTGGCCAATACTTTACGCTGCAGGAGAAATTTATTCCCTTCGCTCCATCCCTCTCCCTCGCACGTGCACACACGGCCTCACGCACCCCAAGTTGTGCAGTGATGTTAACAGCAGAGGAAAATTGCCTCCTGACCTTTCCAGTGATCAATTTGCACCCTGAAGCATGAGATTGCTTTCACTTTGGCGTGTGTGTGTGTAACACCTATTCCCACACCGCTGCAGACAACGCAGAACCTGAGCGAGCGGAGTTCGCGCGTTCGGAGCCGGGTTTAGCAGGAATCCTCCTCCAGGACACGGAATTCTGGAGAGGGAACTGCTCCTCCAGCACAGGCTTTGTGGGGAAGGTCACAGCTCTGATTTCCCCCTTGATCACCCCAGCATATCTGTGTGTGTATTCATGAAGGTTTTGTGTTCAGCTGCAGAGCCTTTCCCTCCGGCTGGAGCCCAGAGATTCCCTGGGCTGCTGGGAGAGAGCCTAAGGTAGCACTTGGTAATTTCAGCTCCTCACCTTCCCCCCACTGCAAGTGCAGATGGACTTGCTTTGCACCAAATGCGAAAATATCCCATTCCTGGGCCTCTTTCCATGGTGGTTACAGACCTGGCTTTGGACTCAGAAAGTCCAAAGGGGGCCAGGAGGATGGGGAAGGGTCTGGAGGGGCCACGGGAGGAGCAGCTGAGGGCACTTGGATTGTTCAGCTGGAGGAGGCTGAGGAGAGACTCATGAGGGTCTGCAGCTTCTGTCTGCTCTCTATGAGCAGGGACAGGAGCCAGGGAGCAGCTGGAGCTGGGCCAGGGAGGGTCAGGTTGGATTTTAGGGAAAGGTTCTGCCCCCAGAGGGTGCTGGGCACTGCCCAGGCTCCCCAGGGAATGGGCACGGCCCCGAGGCTGCTCCAGGAGCGTTTGGACACCGCTCCCAGGGATGCCCAGGGTAGGATTTGGGGTGTCTGTGCAGGACCAGGAGCTGGATCAATGGTCCTGGTGGGTTCCTTCCAGCTCAGGATATTCCACGATTCTGCATCTCCACGAGGGGGATTGCAGGAGGCTGAACACTGTGGGCAGTTTGGGACAAGCTGAGTGACCAAACTTTCCATCCCCGCCCAGTTTCTGATCACACAACTCCATCCAGTGATGGACAAAGAGCCCAAGTCCCCAACAGCCTCCCAAAGTAACCAAGAGCCCACCCAGAGCCATTCCCACACGGGGTTGTTTGGGGTTGGTTTTAATTCCATTAAGGGAAGGCTTCTGCAAGGCTCTGCTTTATGACCAGAATAATGAGCTCGTGTGAGGGCTCCAGATGTTTCCAAACACATTCTTCACTCACTTCAAATCCTGATATTCCTCCCCAATTTGTGGAGATCCCAGGGATCGAGGTTGGTGCTGAAGGAGGGGCTGCAAAAGCCAGAGATGAGGCTCTGTCAAGAATCTGGCAGTGACAAAGCTGGACACAAACCCACACTTAACTGAGCTTGAAAGACTTCTCAGGGGGAAAATCCAACCCACTTTATCTCTTGGAGATGTCCAACATATTTCTGTGCACACGTACTACATGTTTTATGTGCAGGCACACACACATCCGTGAGAGCACAGATTGCCAGCCGACAGTTGGCTTCTTGATTGGAAAATCTCCTGTTTGGATGCCTTGAATAACAAGGTACCATTCCAGGCTCTCCACTGAAAAAAGGTCTCCTGGCAGTTCCCAACTTTAGGACTTCCTGCCCAGGTCCCTGGTGCACCGAGAGCCTGATGTGTGCAGTGAAGTTTGGATTTGTTTTTTCCCTTCCCAAGTTCTACTGCAGCCACAATTCCCGGAGAAAAGTTTTCGAGTGCCTGCAACATTTGCTGGATGTTTTCTTCATTTATTTAATCCAGATGTTTACATTTTAAATAATTGAGAAGCTGCTATGGTAAATAGACATCAAGGAAGGCTAATGGGAGTCGCGCTGTCGTTAGGGAGAACTTGTAGGATGAGACGCTGGATAAGGACTCGGTCCCTGCAGTGTCAGGACGGGTTAGGGGAAGGAAGGAGTGCAGCTTGTTGGAAAACATTAAATCAGTGCCATCCCTGACACTCAGAGAGATGCTGAGCAAGGTTTGACACAAACTGCACAGAACTTGCAAGGAAAAACAGATCCTGAGCTTTGCCATTGTAAAACCTTCTGTTTCTTCATATGGTTTGATTAAAAAAAGATTTTAAAAAAGGAATTATTTCCATTTCTCCACTTTGTAGACCCTCTCACCAAGCTCATCTAACAGCAAGGGTGGTTTCTGAGGCTCCCAGTTGAAATGCTGCAGTTGTTGCTTGACTTAAGCCTGAGTAGGGTTGCTTTGATTTAAGGTTTCAGGACTGACAGTGATATTTTCAGTCTGAGGGAACGTGGGCCCTACTCAAAACACTGGATATTTGCTGTCCTGATTTTTGCCTCCATTGTTAAACTCTCACTTGATTTAAACCTCCTAAAAACCAACCTTAACCTCACTGAAGTCAAGTCAGCTTAAGAGGAAGTAACACAATGTGCAAGTGTGCAGTAGCTTTGATAAACTGATTTTTAAAAATAACTTCTTAAATTCCACTGCTGTAACTGAGGATGGTGACAGCCTTGTGATGGCCGAACTTTCTACTGTTTCTTACAGGTTTTTTCCCCAATTTTCTCAAATACTCCCAGCTATGCAAAGTCACACAGAAATTGTTAAGTTACAATGATTTGGAGCAGGTAAAGACTTTTCTCCATGAAAGCAGCTCTTGTCTATTCCCTCCCCACTCCATTGCACAACTCAGTTTTCCCCCAATATGCAGAAAGATTTCAATGACTCCACATGATGATGTAATCCCTTGTAAAGGCTCCTTTGGAGCTGTTAGGAAGTATCTCCTGGAATATCTGTGCAACAGCAATTTTACAGGAGTTATGGTCCACTGGGCCCAAAATCCATCTTAGAAAGAACCAGCAGGAGAGGGGAAAATGCTCCATAAAAGACCAGAAGATTTTCAAAGGTGTTTTTTGCTACCAAGAAAATTAACTCTGCAAAGTTTCTTCGTGCCTGGGTGTACAATTCCAGCTCTGGTGAAAGCTGTGAGCTCAAACAGCCCCCAAGCCCCAGCCTGAGCTGGGTTTGCACTGGGAGATGCTTCTAAAGGGTCTCTGTAGGAAATTGTGCATCATGTTCAGCACAACAATTACAACAACGTTTGCATTGTGAGACCTTACAGCCAAAAATTCAGTTCAATACAGGGACTTAAGGTCAAGTGACTTTACAGANTGACACAAACTGCACAGAACTTGCAAGGAAAAACAGATCCTGAGCTTTGCCATTGTAAAACCTTCTGTTTCTTCATATGGTTTGATTAAAAAAAGATTTTAAAAAAGGAATTATTTCCATTTCTCCACTTTGTAGACCCTCTCACCAAGCTCATCTAACAGCAAGGGTGGTTTCTGAGGCTCCCAGTTGAAATGCTGCAGTTGTTGCTTGACTTAAGCCTGAGTAGGGTTGCTTTGATTTAAGGTTTCAGGACTGACAGTGAAATTTTCAGTCTGAGGGAACATGGGCCCTACTCAAAACACTGGATATTTGCTGTCCTGATTTTTGCCTCCATTGTTAAACTCTCACTTCGTTTTGATTTAAACCTCCTAAAAACCAACCTTAACCTCACTGAAGTCAAGTCAGCTTAAGAGGAAGTAACACAATGTGCAAGTGTGCAGTAGCTTTGATAAACTGATTTTTAAAAATAACTTCTTAAATTCCACTGCTGTAACTGAGGATGGTGACAGCCTTGTGATGGCCGAACTTTCTACTGTTTCTTACAGGTTTTTTCCCTGATTTTCTCAAATACTCCCAGCTATGCAAAGTCACACAGAAATTGTTAAGTTACAATGATTTGGAGCAGGTAAAGACTTTTCTCCATGAAAGCAGCTCTTGTCTATTCCCTCCCCACTCCATTGCACAACTCAGTTTTCCCCCAATATGCAGAAAGATTTCAATGACTCCACATGATGATGTAATCCCTTGTAAAGGCTCCTTTGGAGCTGTTAGGAAGTATCTCCTGGAATATCTGTGCAACAGCAATTTTACAGGAGTTATGGTCCACTGGGCCCAAAATCCATCTTAGAAAGAACCAGCAGGAGAGGGGAAAATGCTCCATAAAAGACCAGAAGATTTTCAAAGGTGTTTTTTGCTACCAAGAAAATTAACTCTGCAAAGTTTCTTCGTGCCTGGGTGTACAATTCCAGCTCTGGTGAAAGCTGTGAGCTCAAACAGCCCCCAAGCCCCAGCCTGAGCTGGGTTTGCACTGGGAGATGCTTCTAAAGGGTCTCTGTAGGAAATTGTGCATCATGTTCAGCACAACAATTACAGCAACGTTCGCATTGTGAGACCTTACAGCCAAAAATTCAGTTCAATACAGGGACTTAAGGTCAAGTGACTTTACAGATGTTAATTTTGGCAAAATGTGTTTTCTTGGGGACCCAGAACCCAAAACTTACATCTCTTTCTAGAAGATGAGGGTTTACTAAAGATGAACTAAAAGGTTTGCACATCTTAATGTGTGTCCTACGAGGATGTGCCACAGCTCTGAAGCTTTGGGGGTTTAAATATTCTGATCACACTCACAAGGAATCATCAAACCATGGAATGTCAAGGCAGAAACTCTGATCTTTGCCAGGACATTTAAAAATTTTTAGGCAATAGATCCCAAATCCCTCCCTTCTCCATTCCTCCTTTTCCTCTCTACCTTCCACCTAAAAAAATGATTGAACAGTTTCAGTCTAAATTCTGGTTTTGTAATAATTCAGTGAATGCCAACATAATTTTTTGTTGCTTAATTAGACTACCAATTTGGAGGACAGCTTAGGAAAACATTCACTGTAATTCTTGAAATGAGGCATTAGAAACCATTTAATCTGTCCTACATAATTACTTTGTACTTATCCATTAGCAAGTAAAATATTAGGGGAGAAGTGTCTTTTACACACAACAGAGGGTTTCTTTCTAATAAAAGAAAAGCCTGCTCATTTTCTTTCCTTGTTGAGTAAGCTCATATTCCTGAGCACCTGAGCAAAAATAATAGGGCAGTTATTATGCTTGGCACTGCTTGTGCTGGAGCTTAGAAAAGGACAAAACTCTGGAAAAAGGTGAAATTGTTTTTCTAAAGGGCTTTTCCTCTCCCATTCCCTGCCGTGGTTTGGTTTGGCTCCCCGTGGCTGTGGGCTGGCCACGCTTGGGGACCTGTGAACATCTTTCAGTGACAGGAATTATTTTTACTAAAAGACTCTCCAAAACCCTTAAAGAGGGGCCAGGGCCTCGCTGTCCCAGCAGTTATAAAAAGAGCAGGAGACAGAACAGTCCCTTTCCTGAGCCTCTGAGGATCCAACAGCGAGGGGAAATGGGCTCCAAAGCCTTGCTTGGATCCAGCAGAAGTTCTGTTTTACCAACGACTGCTCCCACCTCAGAGTGGGAATCAGAAGTGGGAGGTGAAGCTGACAATAAGAAATGATTCAAACCCATGACTCTCCTGGTTAATAAACCCTCCTGCTTTCCCAGAACCGATCCTCCCACTGTGAGCATTCTGTTCCTTTTCTGGGTGGGAGGGTGATTTTCATTTTCCTGCAGCATCCTGTGGGGAACTCCCTGCTCGGGCTAAACTTTGGGCTGAGTGCTTCAAACTCTGCCTGTCACAGCCTTGGTGTGAATCTACTCACTTAATTACCACCCCCAGTGGTTTTGGGTTTTGTTGTAGCTGTTTACATGAACAAACCCTGCTCTGACAAACACCACCACTCCAGCTCCATTTCTCACTAAAAGTTAGCAGGAATTCTTTGATGATTAAGACTCAATATTCTACTGCAGCCAGATCTGTACCTGCAAACTCCATGCCCTGCACACGTATGATCACCCCAAACTTCTCTCTGCATTACATTATCCCCATTAATCGCAGCAAAATCATAGATCTGACCGTGGAACAGCAGAGATAGAAGAAAATAAAATGGCATTTGTGATTCAAAGACCTTGGAACAGTACTTTTTTTTGGACAACTTTTTGAAAAAGCCCTACCCAGATTTGGATGGTCCAGCAGCCCTCAGAACTTCCCTGGGGACAGCAAAGTTTGTGCTGTTATTACCCTTCCATGTGCATTTCATGGTCAAATAGTTGCTGCCCACTGATACCCAGCAACCTTGCCCTCTTTGGCCAAGCTGGACTGCTGAGCAGACAGAAAATGATCCTACAGTGGGGGAAAAATGAGGTGAAACTTGGGCAAAAGGAACTTGAAAAGTGACAGGTAACAACCATTGCGTTCACTACAGACCAAGAGTTGCCACCTCAGGGGAGAAATGTGCCAGTCTGCAGAACACTCTTGATTAAAGCACACCAATAAATGCCTAGGGTGGCATTTGGGGGGTTTTTAGGTCCTGTGACAGGCTGTACACTCGTGAGTGAGACACTGGAGATGGCTCATGCAAGCACTGAGCCACACTCTGCTTGCCTCTGCTCATCAGGGGTGCAATGAGCTCAGAGCTCCCCTTTAATTTACAGCCCAGGCTCAAGACCTGGGAAAGTTGGGCTTCCAGGGAGCTCTGCATCTTTAAAACCCCCAAAAAATAAACTACTGCAGTCCTTGGCATCCCCCAACATTGCCCATGTCCCTCGGAGCTAAGCACAGTCTGGCCTGGGTCTGCACAGAGATTCTCTATAAAGTGCCCACTTTGAGACGTCTTCAGATGAACCTATTTTTTACCAAGGACTTCTCATCAGCCTCTTCAGTGTCTTAAATTTAAAATCCAACATTTCCACATGCTTTTACCCCGTATTTTTGTGGCTGCCACCAAAAGAGTTTTGTTTTCTGACTCAAAGACCCTGAATTTTGGTGTGTGTGCATATGCAGAGAGGCTCGGAGGGGCGAGAGGCATAAATCATTCCAAACTGCTGCTGTAATAAATGTGGACAAATGAATAAAATTTGTCACCAGCCTACTATCACCATCAATGTTTTGTCTAGCTACATTCCTTCCAATTTGAAAACAGTTCAATACCCCTTTTACCTTCAAGTAGCAGCACTTAATAAACAGTGATGGATGCTTTTTATTCCCTTTCCCCCCTCCTTCCTCCCATTCCAGGCTTCCCTATGTCTTTTACAAGGGGATTGTTTAGCTTGGGGGGGATGTAGATCCTCCATCCTTCTTGCATTGACATGCATCCCTCAAGGAATGACGACCATATTTAATTCATAACCCCCGTTGGCTACACAAACATACAACTTCCCATCAATTAGGCAACACAGAGATGCTGTTAAAAATCAATGAGCTTATTATTAAATATATTTTCTTTTCATGTAACAATAATAGTTATTGCTGCTCCATTGTTAGGGCTGTGATATCAGCTGGTTAAGCAGCTCTGAGAAAAAAAAGGGGTTGATTGCTTTTTGATCAGCTGGGGTAACATCAGAGAGCGTCAGGACATTGTGTGACACAGACACTGGCAGATAAAGGTGTTAAAAAGTGACCAAATAGGTGTTTCTTGAATGAAATCATCTGGTGTGAGCACAACACAACAGAGACTGAATATTCACCTGATTTTCATAGCTGTACACAGATATCTGTGTCAGTGCAAGGCCCCGAGCATCCATCACACCCCATCAAAGCATGGCTGGGCTGGTATTTGTGTTCTCACTGTGGTGTGTTTATCAGGAATTGTTGGGATATTTTGACACATGCCACTACTGAGGGAGCTCCCTGCCTACAACAGAGATGTAAAGTCTGTGCCAGCTCATGCAAAGGTTAAAAAAAAAATCACACACACACACAAAAACCCACAGTGCACAGATTTTGGCAAGTGCATCAGATGCTGTCTGGCCACAGCTGATCTGAAGCGAGTCCCCTGTAATTATGGGAGAAGGTGGAACAGGTTTCCTGCTAATTGGAAAATTCTGCAAATGGCACCACTGAAGTAAATTGACAGTCGTTAGAATATTAGCAAAATGAGGGAACTGATTAGGAAGAAGCTCAGATGTGGATTTCTGGTTTGGAGGGGGTTTTTTGGTTTTAAATAGTGCCTGAACCTACCAACAAATTGATAACAAAAGCTGAACTTAATAATAACAGCTGTTATTTGACCTGGATGCAAATAGATTTGTGCAAATATGCATTCATACGCATATAGGGACTATAAACACATTTATTAAGTGTACAAACACATCATTCCTGTCACTCTTCTCACATTAAGACAAATACAAAGAATGTTTGCTAACTTTTTTTTTAGAAAATATCTATTTTTCCCAAATATTTACACCTAGTAAGGGAGAAAAGCTGCATTTCAGGACACCAGGAAGAGGTAGCTTCTAGTGAAACCGTAATCACTTCATGCTCCAAACAAATCTTACAAGGGAATTGTTTACATCCTTAAATCTTTGTTCCGAGGGGAAGCCGAATTTTCCATTGTAAATGTGGTCTTGATTGACTGCTGGGGAGAATTCCAGTAGCAACTTCTCTTTGTGTTTGAGTTTGAGCTGTACAGGAAGCTCAAAGCGGGATTTGGCCACGACTTTGGCCATCCATCAACGCCCCTGGTGTTTGTATTCCTGATTTTCCACTACCAGGAGCAAGGGGAGAGCAGAAGTGAGGGGGAAAATGAGACATTCTAATCAGACACACTCCTACAAATACCATCAAACCCACCCCTCTGTAACTTCATCAGGAGCCTCCCGTTTCTTTCCCTACAATCCTGGTTTTAGTCTCAAAATGATCTCCAGGGCCTGATCCTGCTCTGACTTTTTTGGGAGCTCTGCCTCTCCTTGCTGAGGACTTGTGCTGGCCCTGGATGATCCCTCTGGTCACTGAGAGCCTTCATTTCACACAATCCCAGACTGGTTTGGCCTGGAAGGACCATAAAGGTCATCTTTTCCAACCCACATTCCCTATCCACAAAAAGATGCTCAGTTGGCCACTGGCTTTGAGGGAGGGAGGATGTTTCTGAGTTTTTTTGCTTTTAAACAAGTTCAGACATTTACCCCCCCTTCTTGGAAAGAATTTCAAAAGGCACTAAAATAACTTAGCCAGAGATTCCTAAAAGAAATTCCTCTAAAATCCTTCCAATTTAAATTTAACTTTAATTTTAAAATGAGATGCTATCAGTAGATTTGCAATATTTTTTAAACAATCCGATGGAATTATGGAATAAAAACACAACTGACTGTGAAATCCTATAGACAATCCAATAAAACTTCATGTTGTCTTTTCAATAAGACTTTTCCTCGTAACAACCACCTCAGAAATTTTTATTAATCCAAACCAGTGCAGACTATGCATTTCTGCTACGAGTCTGAGATTACTTTATTCATCCCAGTGATGCTATAAACCTAATAAAAACTCCAGCCTGGAAGATTATATCCCAGGAAGAACCAAAATAACTACAGAGCATTCTCCGTGCCTAACACAGTCTAACCTTGAGTTGATTTTAAGTATAACATTTTCAGACTTCAGAGACTTCTCTTTAATGTAGCCCTTCTTCCTGTTCCTTGAACATTTATAACATTATTTTATTTCCTTCTGTGTAATTTTTAGTGTAGGTTTGGTGTCTCTTACTGCACATCACTGTTTGGGGGTTTGTTCTTCTACCTGTGTGTCATCCAATAGCAGAAATATTTATGCCTAACACACAAATTAAAACAATAAAATACAGCCAGGATTGAACAAAGAATGAGGATTTATAGGCCAGATCCAGAGTGAATTTAAATAACCATGTGTTTGGGCTTGGGGAACCTCAGCTGGACCTCCAGCCTGAGACACGATGGTTTATAGGGCAATTCCAACAGAATAGTATCAGTTTTTATCCTGTTAAAATTCTGCAGGACTTCTGTAGCATGATATTTTTTTTGGTATATTTTTGCTTGATCTGATTAGCAGAGACCCTCCTGTTTGCATTTCAAGCATCCCCGTTTATTTTCACATATTTATTTAAACAAATCAGGCAGCCCAAACCCTGCCAGCTCTGCTCTCCTCGTGGTGCTCCCTGGATGAGGAGAGCACACAGCAATTCCCAGCCCCTCGTGCTGGTCTGGCCACCTCAGCAACCCAGATCCTGCCCCAGAGCCAATTCCAATCAATGGGCTGATCCTCATCAGCTCTTATGGATTTTGGATCAGCTCTTTGGGTGCCAAAATCCAGTGGAATATTTTCCACAGGAGCAGATCCGCTGCTGCTCGCAGGGAAAACCAAGGCACAGCGGAAGCACACAGGATTCCCTTTTAAAAATACCAAGAGAAAGGACGGGAATAAAGAGGTTTTATGGCTCAGTACATGATTTTCCTTCCTGTTACTGAGGATGTTGAGTGTTCTGTCCCAGTTTCCAGCCCCCTCAGAAGGAATTCTCAGTAGAGAGACACAAAGATCTTCAAGCCATTTGTTGTCAGTCCTAGGAGTAGGTGGGCTTTGACAGCTTTTAGAGGAGTAACCAGACTCCTCCCCACACAAACCAGGTTTTTCTCTCGCACCTTTGCAATTTTTTTGCTTCGTTTTCCATTTCTGGTGTTCTCCCTTTCCTAGTTTTCATTCATCCTGACAATGAAACAAAAGAAGGGAGGAGGGGGAGAAAGGAAGAGGAGGAGGAGAAATACTACCAAAAATTAATTAAAAAAAATTTTAATAAACAACAACGACAACAAAAACCAAAAAAAAAGTCAGTCCAGACATTTTGTGCCAAACACAGTTAAAGGTGGTTGGGGAGAGGGGGAGAGAAAAAAAAAAATCAAGTCACTCTCAATCAAGTGTCACACCTTTAAATAGTGGTTAAATCTTTGCATTATGCAGCTCATCCCTTTTACAACACGGGGTTCCCGTGGAGAATTCCCTGTTTACACTGGGAATTCCTCCAGGAGAGCATCAATAAAGCTGAACAGATGTCGGGGTGGGATGCCAGCGGCGGTGGCTGTTGTCAGGGGTGCCGGGGAGCTGCTCGGGGAACAATGAGAGGCGGCAGCTGCCGCACAAAGCCCCGCGTGTGGCTCCGGCTCTGCCAAAGCCCACCCCCGCCTTTGTCCGGGCACTTTGCCCCCCTCGTTCCGCCCTGACAGGGGTGACACATGTCACCCAACCCGGCAGAAAGGCGATTTGTTGGGCGCCTGCATAAGCACCGGTGTGCGCGACCCGCTCCGCTTGCGGGGGATGGAGCGGCCCTGGCAGGGGGAGAAGGGGGAACCTGGAGAGGAGGGGGGAAAAAGAAATAAAACTCAATAAAAGAAAGCCACCCCCAGCCTCGCAGGTCCTCCCTGAGACACGGTTTGGTGATGCACTTGGTGTCCGGTTTGGTGATGAGCTTTGTGCTCGAGTCCGTGATGCGCTCTGTGGCCAAAGTGAGGATGGAGATGCCCTGCTTGTAATTAAAAGTGTGGTTGGTAAAATTTAACTCACAGAAAAAATACCTAGGATGGGAAATGCTTCTTAAAGGTAAGTCCACACGTTTGAAAATTTGATTCAAGTGCCTGAATCAAGTTTTGGGTTGTAATGAACGTATTAAGAAAAAAAAATGAAAGTTGCCATCTCTAAAAAAAAAATAGTCATACTAAGTGTCAGGAATAAATGACAATATTTACAAGCTGAGCTCTGTTTCGACTGCAAATTTCATCACAACATTAACTAAAAGCTTGCAATAATACTGTTATTAATAAGCTTATACAGAACTTGAACCTCAGCGTGACTTTGTATTCAGATCTCCCAATGGCTTAAATGATTAAAAATATAGAGAACTGAATAATAATGTAAAAGCATAAAAATAATAGAGAAATAAGGAGAAAAAAATAAGAAAGCAGGAGATGGTTGTGTGGTAGACAAGCAGGTTGTATACTGGCCCTTCCCTCAAACTGGTTAATTGGGTGTATTTGAAGATCCATCATGGAATTCTGACAAAGTCTTTATCCTTACTCTTGAGAAATAATAACAAGAAAATAAGGACAATTTGGATAACTCTTCCCCTTCACAAAGAACTTGTTATCATATCCTTCCCCTCAATTAATATTTAAAAGACATTTTAAGATAATCTCCACTCAAAATCTAAAGCTGCCCAGAAGAACGCTCAGCTCTGATTGCCTCTAAAACTGCCGTGTCCCTGCAAACAATAAATCCAGCCCACAACTGAAAACTGATTGGTTT
This sequence comes from Aleadryas rufinucha, assembly GCA_013397815.1. Lineage (NCBI taxonomy): Eukaryota > Metazoa > Chordata > Aves > Passeriformes > Aleadryas > Aleadryas rufinucha. Next base: position 43,309 of record VZTH01018631.1, read on the forward strand.
TAAGGAGTGCAGGAGTGAGAAGTAAGTGGTGGTATTTGGGTTGGACAGGAAACCCTCAGGTCGGGAGCTGCACTCAGAGCTCCCCAGACAGAATTCCCAAGCAGAATTCCCTCCTGGAGCGCCACGAGGATCTGCCCCTGGTGCCCCAGACAGGGATTCTGCAGGATGGGAACTCGTGCAGGGGGAAGCAGCGCCGCAGAGAGCCTTGGACAGGCTAACATGAAATTTTCACCGAAATGAAACGGTCTGAGCTGAGACTTTCCCATCATCTTTTGTCTCCTACCACCACCCTCGCTGGGAAAGGGAAGGTTTGCAGCAAGCAGCATCTCGAGTTACCAGGAAGCGGAGCCTGAGCCCTCATCCGAAGGGATTTAGGGACGTTCCAGGGCCCTCTGCAACGAGCAGAGTCAAACCTTTGAACTTTCCCCGCTCCAAATTTCTTCGTTATTTTCACAAGTTCAAAAAGGAAACCCACGCACACAGAGTTTAGAATTTTTCTCTGATTAAATGCTTGCAAAATAAAAGAGAAATCTCACTTTTTTTTAATCTTTATATGCTTCAGAGGTTCAGCGTTTGGGGTGGAGTTTTTTTTCCCCTTTTGACAATTAGAAATTATTTTTGGCTGCTATGTAGCTAGCAAAGGTTAATTGGGCTTGCTGCTGTAAAATACTGAATTCTGATCACTTGATTAATGAGGTGTCAGAAGCCACAAGTAACCAACACTTTTTTGAAGGGAAAACACTGAAATAAAATGTAGATTTAAAGATTTTATGTTTCTCCCACTTCTCTTCCCACCCTAGAACAGGCAGCTGTTTCAAAGGCAGTTGAGTTTTCAGTCAAAAAAATAGAATATAATTTAAAAAAAAATCAATACTCCAGTTAAGATTAGAGTAGCCACAAATTTTGGGGGGGGTGTAACCCCTTTAATCATGACTATGAAATGGGATTTTTGGGCTATGTAAAATGATGGAGCCTTACAGGAGCTGCCTAAATTCCCTACCTGCTTCCTTCCCTCCTGTTCCCACCATCAATAACAGCATAGAACACACAAATTTGGGTGAATCCTCAGCTAAAAAAACCCAATTCATTTGGAGAATTTCAATAGACTCCACGCAATTTTAAGCAACATAAGTTTCATGTATATTTGTCTTATGCTTGCAATGAAAGAAGAAAAACCCCAAAAGCCCCGTGGTAAATCGTATTCTGCTCCCTTTTGACTCCACTCAGGAGCAAAGCGATGCCTCTCTGGCTGTGGTATAGATGCACTTTGTCACAATAAACCACCGTATATTATGTTTATATATGTCCTTCAGGCATGTCACAACAGTTTGGCATTCGGGGCTGCTCTACCACTGTGTACATTAAATAGTCATGTAGTTACATTAAACAGTGGGGAGTTCACACTTCACAAGCACTCAGTGCTTTAAAACAGATGTGGGCTGTCTGCTGTCAGCCTGCGGAGGAGGATCTTGGTGGGAATTTAACCTCCGGATGATTGAGGGCTCCCCCATTCTCTCCCCACCCCTGAACCCCGCTTCCAAAGGAGGAGGATGGAAATAAACAAACAAACAAACAAACAAACAAACAAATAAATAAACACAAACAACCGGGCCCTGCAACTTTGGGAGCAGCGAGAGCAGAGCCGGGAAGGGAGGGGGGCCAGGGGGGCCATTCGGAATTCGGAGGGCTCTGTGGCTTGGAATATTTTTGAGTGGGGTGGGCTGGAGAGAGAGTACCCAGGGATTTACTGACAGGAGAATTTTTGACAGTTGATGGACAGATGAATTCCGTCATGGAAGCGTTAGTCGAAAGCGGCAAGGCCAGATGGAAACTCACAGCTTGTCTTTAATATTAATTTTCTCCCCCCCTCCTCTCCTTTTTTTTTCTTTTGCAGGAGATCAGAATTCCCTAATTCCCTAAAATGTTTCAATGCATCTTGAGGTATTATTTTTCCAATGCCTTTACCCACCTACTCTTAATAAGAAGTGCTCCTTTGTGTTAATGTTATTTTTTTTCGCTTTCCTCTCTGCTTATTCCCCTGCCCCCCCAAGAGTCAAAAGAAATCAAGGAGAAAGAAAAAAAATAAATCAGTTTAGCTACACGGCTGTTAAAAAGTCTGCCTGGCTTAAAATACACCGAGATGCCTCATATCTTAACCTTGTGCAGGATTTTAAAGATCTGGATGAATCTTGGTGAGTTTTAGCTAAAAAGAACCAAATAAATACCTGAAAGAAATGAAAATTAGGAAGGAAGCCCTAATGACATCATCTGGTTTTTAAGAGAGGAAAAAGCCACAGGAGTGGGAGTGGAACTGTGTCACCGTCCAGAGATGATTTTTCAGCAGTTGCACAGAAAACAAATTTCTTGATTAAAAAAAATTAGATCCGACAGAGAATCAAATATCAGCCAAAAAAAACCCCAAAAATCACACATTTCTAGATTTTTCTTCCACATTTGTTCACAAGCTCAACTGTCAGAAACATCTCTCTTAAAATCAACATCGACTCCCACCATCCCACAGTGGCCCTTCAAAAAAAACCAAAAAATAGAATATTTTAACAGCTTCATTTCCCTAATACATACTTGTGAAACTGATGTAAATAGACAATGATGGCTGTACTGAAAAAAAAATTTATGCCACCATCCTCCTTTTCAGAAGTCCTATATTCAGTTGGGAATAAACCATATGGTTCTATCATAATTTAGCATGTAGGATCCTATGGATATTTACTCAGTAGAATTCCAAGAGGGAAGAAATAAATATTTTTTCCAGCTACTACTCTGGTGAATTAAATCACATTGATGCAAAATTTAGAGATACATTCACAGAAGTGTCAAAATACTCGGAGAAAGGAGCTTTTTCTTCAAAAAACTGGCGGAACTCATATTTAACATTCCTAACAAAAGGATGCTCGTCCCAGCTCGGAGCTCTCAGCCAGTTCAGAGGGATTCTCTGTAAGTGTTGCTCCAATCTTGCTGCACATTAACAGGCTCCAAGATTAGTATTTCACATTGAAATTAGAACATATGCACATCCTGTATATTTGTTTTCTTCTCAATCTTGGTTATGTGCAAACATTTGCCATGCAGGATGATTGACATGCAGCACGATGCCCTTTTGTAATTGCAGTAATTAAACATTTGGCCAAACTGCTGAAATCGGGGGGATGTGATGGAGCTGCAGTTTGGGGGAAGAACCAAATCCCCCTTTCCTGCTGCAGGCGGGCTCATTTCCAGGGCTCTGTTTGGGGCAGTAATGGTTTGCACAGAACTTCGGCCCCGGAGCTTCCCTGCAGCAGGAATTGCAATTTGCACACCGCAATCCGAACTTTGGGAAAGGTGCAGGGATCACGGGGAGACGAGGCACGGAGCAATTATTCCAGTTTTAATGCAAGCCCCGTGCCCAGCCAAGCGTTGCTGCTTTAACACCCAACCTACAAATATTTCACCAGGCACGTGGGATCTTCGCGTTTCTGCGGGACCCAGAGCCCTCCTCAGAAGGACACGGACCATTCCTTCACTCCAGCATGATTCTGCCCTCCCTCACACCACACTGGGAATTCGAGGGCTGCAAACCTCCACCAGCTTAGGCTGCGAATTGAAGGGAACAAAACAAGCCCAAAAAGAAAAACACGAGGATCTAAACTGGATCCGACCCAGGGAGTAGCTCAGACTGCAATCTCACATCCCAACGCCCATGCCTGTGAATCTGGAAACGAATCCAAACCTTGTGGCTCAGACACATCCTTATTCACAGCTGCAGTTTTCACATAGTTTCGACACAAAAACAGCCCCATTAGCCACCCCCGCAGGTCAGGAAGTCCTCTCAACCTTCTTTGCAAATCTGGTCCTATTTTTGAGTGTGGAAATGCACCACCTTCCTTCTCCAGTCATCATCCTATATCCACAAAATATAGGATTTAACTAATTTTACATGTAACTTAAAGCAGGGGTTGGGGAATTTTGACCTCCCTTCATTGTTAATAAAATAAAACTGCCCAGAACCTTAATTAGAGGTGAGTCCCTTTTATCCTGTGGGCAACAATCTCACAGATCAATTTAAATCAGGAAAGTGGGATGTCCCCAGAAACTGGGTACCCACCAAAGCAGTGAATGATTCAGGGTTAGATGGGAATCCCATCACACAGAGACAGCTCAGACTGACAGCTGCCCAAACCCAATCAGATCATGTCGAGCACCTTGCAAAGATCTGGAGTTTTAAAACTGAGATCAATTTTGTCAGTCAGAGCTGCACATGTCCTGGATAACAGAGCAAGATCTGAGCTGTGGAAACATTTCTGATTGTGGTGGATGATAAAACCTTTCAGTCACTGATGTAGATCCCATCCAGCACTCCCTGACAAATTAACAGGCTGATCCTTGACAAAGCACTGCTTGGCAGCAAAGGGGTTTTTTATGGTAAAGTGGGTGATTAGGAAGAAGTGTCTGACTCATCTTTGGTGTGGGACAGAGTCTGTGGAAAGGGAATGAGTCAGGAATTCAGTGGAGCAGGGCTTTTAGACGGGGGACATAACCCAGCCTCATCACAGTGGGCACAGAGAGGCACAGCAGACCCCTGGGCACTGAGCAGGGAATTCAGCACCAGCCACGTCCAGGAGCAGCCCCACCCCACACCAGTTCCCTGCCAGCATGAATCAGAAGGTGGATTTTTCCCAGCCTATTCTATCTTCAAAGACTATCCCCCTTTCCTTTTTTATTTTTCCTTTCAATAAATCTCTGCCTCCCTTCCCTCTCCATCCCCTTCCTCTGACCTGCTCTCCTGAGCTCCGTGCAGGGCGTGGACACAGCACATGGGGGTGGAAAGGCTGGGTGGAACCATGGAATCATCAAATATCCTGAGCTGGAAGGATCATCAAAGTCCTGCCCAGGACACCCCCAACAGTCCCACCACATTCCATGTGGATGGAAAGGCAGCTTCCTGTCTGCCCAGCATTAACTTTGGTGTTCATTGGGTGAATTTTTGGCGGAGCTGGGAGGGGTTTGGTGCTCTCCTGAGGAATTATTTTTGCCCTCACGTGGCAGCTCTTGCCTGCCTGATTGCTGTCCCCCACCCTCAGGCTGGCTGCACTTCAATGGGCCTGGGGCTCTCCTGGAAAACACTTGTGGGGTGACACGTGCCAAGTATTATGATCTATAGGCTATTATCAGGGTGGTTATATGGTATTAGCAGCAGGAATGTGCCTTCTGATGCAGTTTTTCAAAGCATTTGATAAACAGCCACTAAACATCAACCTCCTCTTGTTTCTCACCTGTTTTTGTCTTGATTTTCTTGCCCTTTTTTTCCGTGGTGTTTCTATACTTCAAGATCATCTCATCAACTGCAGCCTCAGGGTTTGAGGGGCTTTAAGCATTAGTTTTACATCTTCTGGCATCTCTGCCTTGTGTTCACACAGGGTTTACCATTCACAGTCCTCTAGGATTTCTCCTATGTTACTTTCATCTGGTCCAAATTTTAATCCAGGACTAGGATCAAACCCTATCACAGAACCCTGAAGTGTCCAAGGCCAGGTTGGACGGGGCTTGGAGCAGCCTGGGACAGTGGGAGGTGTCCCTGCCCACGGCAGGGGTGGCACTGGGTGGGCTTTAAGGTCCCTCCCAACCCAAACCATTCCATGATTCCATGAGGAGGCATTCCCTTCCCAGTCCACGCAGTGAAAAGCTTCAGCAGAGGAGCTAAACCTTGGAGCAGAGCCCTTTTCCACTCTGCCCTCCCAGGGAGGGGACAAGGTGAAGGGTCCAGGCTCCCATGTGGTGACAGCACTGCCCAGATGTGTATCCCACCCCTGCACATCTGTTCAGCATTTCCAGGGGGTTTGCACTGGTAGTTTTACAGCTGTTTAGGCATGTAAGTAGCATCTACACTTAAAAGATTCCATAAAGGGAAGGGTGGGGGGAGAGGGGATGAGATGTGAAGCAGAAATGGAGAAATGGAATAAAGAAGGTGGCCAGATGCTGCTTAAAAACCTGGGATAACACTGCTTTAAATTTTGTGTCCCTTAAAAACACATTTTATTTTGCAGGTTTATTTTTTTCAGCAGTACCCTGAAACATAAAGGAAATGTTGTGCAACCACTACTCATAGTTAAGAGCAAAACAACAGCTGTGAAAAAGCTACAAATTCCTTCTAGAGCTCAAAAGACAATAAAGACTTTCTGGAGTGGAGACATTTTATACTTGAGCTAAATATCAAATGATGCTTAGATGCCAAAATATCATTTATTTTCTGTCTTAATGAAAAAAAAAATTCAGAGTCAAATGGCCAAGTCCTAAGCTGCAAAAAATTATAAGTAAAATAGCAAACAACCTACAAGGAGTTTATTAATAGATAAATTAAATTTTTTATAAGTAATATGGAAGTTTTTATTTATTATTGTTGGTTTAGATTGCTTAAGTTCATCCTGTCTTTAAAACCAGGCTCATTAATTGCCATGATCATGGGATCTAAGCTCTCACAAAGTCTCAGATAACAATATTTATTGGAATATTTTGAAGAAACTGATATCACAAAGCATGAAGGTCTAGGAAAGAGCTCAGAGACATTCCAATTGTCCATATTTTGGCCTCACTTCCCTGACCCAAGCCTTTGAGGCTGACAGCACCTGCCACAGTTTTCATTAGGAGAATCCAGCCACAGATATCCAATGGCCAGTCCAAAAAAATCCAGGAAGGTTGGGCTGGTTTCACTGAACACCAGCAAGATACCTGGGGGTTTAATCAGAAAACTGTCCAGTGGTGACATAAAACCACAGATAAGCAGGAAACACAAGGATTGGCACATCACATCAAACCCTACATTGTTCCATGGTCTTTTATAGGAACACTGGGCCCTTTAACCTCAAACCTGGCCTCTGACCTGAGCCAGCACCAGGCACAAAGTTCATCATAAAGCCATGAAGAAGTTTGCTTTAGCCCCAAAAAGGGAGTTTTACAGTCTCTTCACAGCTTTCCTTTTATTAATCAATATAACTTTGATGAATTGCATCTTCTCTGGTAGAAGGGTTAGGGGGAGGGAACAGATTTAAATCCCTATAAGTAGTTCTCTTATTAAATTCCTGTTTTTCCATTAAACTTCCTGTCATCTTTGTCAAAGCAGTTGTTTAACCTCTCCATGTCTTGTTTTCCTTTCAGCCTCTCCATGTCTTGTTTTCCTTTCAACCTCTCCATGTCTTGTTTTTTGCTCAACTTCTCTGTATCATTTTCCCTCACCTGTGTTGTGCCACAATAATACACTAGGTCCTCTTTTTGAACTTTACACTGAATTTAAAAGTCAAATAACCTGTCCTTTGTAGGGGGTTACCCACCCTTACACGTGGGAAGACCTGAAGCATCAGTAGCTGGTTTTTCACCCCTGCCTTGGGTAGGGAAAAAAATTTCCTGGACTGGCTCTTAAAAAAGCCATCAGGGCCTGGGACAGATTGAGTTACAAGATGAGGGTCTAACTCCACGAATCCATAAACCACAGCAAGGTTTGGCCCAGCGTTACTCAAAGGCTGCCATTGATTGTGGCTGCTGTTTGCAGGGAGCTCTGGCCTTGTGCAGCCCTGCAGGTCATTCATGAACATTAACTGGGGAGCAGACACAGAATGCCAGCCTTGCCTCTCAGCAAATGGCACACAGGACAGGGGTCAGCAGAGAATCAGCCCCTTTGATGCCTTGAGGTTTGGCTTTTATATCCTGTATTGCCTACTGTAACACCTTGCAGTGTCTCCCAGCCTGCTGCTGCTGCTGCTGCTCTCTCGTGCTCAGACAGACACAACAAAGTCTCTCTGGGTTTGCTGTCCAAGGACACCCAGACCCAAAATGTGTAACCCAACATCTTGGAGAAGGGGGGCTGAGCTTAGAGAACTCACATCAGTAGCTAAAGTTTTAATTGGTGAATTTATGCTGATGTGCAAATGGACCAAACCTATAAAAGTGTGAAGAACTCGGGACTTGTTGTCCATCTCGGGGTCCATTTGGGCAGCAGCCTCTGGGCTCCCCAGGGGGTACCTTTGAAGGCCTTTCAAATAAATATCACCTTTATTCCCTTACTCCTGTCCAGTCTCTGTTTCCAGGTAGCCCCTTCAGGCATCACCTTCAGAGACACACCATGACATTTGTAAGAGATTTTACATTTATACAGATTTACACTTGCAAGTTCAAGGCATGAGGCATCAAATAAAAGTCATTATGTTCATGGGATCTCCAGGGTGAGGCAGCTCCAGTGCAAAGAGGACACTGCCTGATCCCTGGACTGGTTATTCCCCGAGCTCCAGCTCTGTGAGAGCAGCACTGAAGGAATTGATTCAATAGCTGAAGCCCAGCCTAAGTTTAGAAAGCCCAGATCCTACCCTGAGCTCTGCTGCAGGCTATGGGATTATTTGGCAAGTTGCTGGGACCGTATTTCTTATTTTATGGGCTCAGATCAATAGGAGACAAATGGCTGAGTGCCTCCAGAGCTCCCAGCTTTGGGTTTACTGGGTGTTCAGCAGGAGTGACAGGACTTCCCCTCGTCACTGGGGCAGCGGGGAGCCAGATCTCCGCACGAGAAACCAGAAGCAACTGCAGTGGGGGCCATAAAAGGACTTTGGGAAAGAACACAACAGCATCACTCATCAGATGAAGTGCAGAAAGGGAAACAAAACTGTCATTAGCCTGCCCAACTGCAGGGGAAAATGGGCTCATATTCACAACAGTTTAAGCAAATCAGCCTACTTTGTAATTAGCGAGAACATAGCCACTGTCAATTGCCACAGTGTGGGCTTATTTAAATAATACATGAAAAATTTTGATTGTGCTGCCATATGCCTGGAGTTAGGCATAAACACTCCACTGTAGAGAGGTAGGAAGGAACAAAAACAATTGAGAAAATGATAAAACCAATAAAAACCTGCACAGAAGACTTTACATCCCAGGCTCCTTAGGAGAGGTCCAGAACACAAACCGTGTAGTCCCAGCAATGACATCAGCTCCTCTTCCTGAAGAGATTCTGTCAGATGATAAATGAGCAGAACCCCAATCCCACCTCACACCTCGAGGTGGAACAGTGCACAATCCAAAGGAAGGTGGGGCCAAAACACACAAGGGGCAAGAATAAGTTAAATGCAAAATTCTGCTCCCTGCAGAATGCAGCGATCGGGCTGAGCCCAGACCTGTCGTTCTCTACGGGCTCACAGACAAAAATGGTTCCAAAAAAACATTAAACATGAATGCACCTACTTTCAGCATTATTTCCCCTCTGTTTTTCCTTTTTTTTCCCCTTTTCTTTATTCCTCTCTCCCCATCAGCCCCCCTCTCCCTGTTTCTACATCTGTACTTTATTCAATGAACACATCTGCATTCTTTCTTTCTGTTTTTGGCCAGAAACTCTATCCAACCTTTATCACTGACACCTCTCTGCAGTTTCAAATTCCAACCTTGTGCCAAATCCCCATTTCCTGCTGCTTAATTTCCATTCATTTACTCTTGTTTTTGCTTCTTCTGCCATTCCCAGCATGGACCAGCTCCAACCCAGCTTCTTCTAATTTTTTAAGGAAGGCTCCCTATTGAGTGCTATTGGAACTTGATCCTCTGCTCCAAGCCAATGGCTGGCTATTGTTTATACTACCTAACAACAGTTGCCAATATTACTGCTTTTTTCCTTTTCTTTACTTCACTCTCTAAGTGTATATCCTAAGACCCAAGAGAACTCCTCTCCACATATGGTGACCCATTAGGTCTGGTTTTATTATTACTTCTGCAGAATCTGAAGTAGCCTCTTTATATATTTTTTTAAAAAAACTGGTTGAAAATTTTAAAAAAGGAAAAAAAAATCAAGTAGAGAGTCTGTGGTGTCTTGTTTACACAGGTCTGTTGATCTGGCTCTGGACATGTGGAATAATCTGGCATTAGGATTGTGGTCTTTAAAGAAAAATCATCCTCTCAGTGGCTCATTTAAGGGTGTGTTTCATGCAGGTGGAGCCCGAAAGCTGAGCTGCAGCAGAACTGAAGTCCTCACTAAAACTGTTCAGAGTAAAAGAGCTTTTCAGGTTCTAAATTACACTGAACTGTTCTGAGGTGGGTTGCAAAAAGTCTCTCCCCTTTTCACACATAAAGGAAATGCTGTTAATAAATGGGAAGCAGAGTCCCAGTGCTGTCACCCTGAGCAGGTGTCAGGCACCAACAGACCACAGAGGATCAGGGAAAGGACCAGAAACTGAGGTAAAAGTAGCCCTGAACAAACCAGGGTCACAGGGGAAATGTTTCCCTCAAGCTGCAGATGGAAAGGGCTGGGTCTCCCCTTCATGACTGCTGGGTTTGGTGCCTTTCTTCCGTAATCATCAAGTCTTCTTCTAGATCAGCTTCTCCTTAACACCTCCTTCCTCCTGGTCAGTTCATTCCAGCAATCCCAACACATTTTTTTGGACTCCCACTTCAAAGCATCCTCACAAACCTCTCCACCTCTCCCTAAGCCTTTTCTGCTGTTATGGGAGCTGATCACTCCATAAGCACTTTTATTCAGGGCCTTTTAAACCTGAATAAGTATTCCTGGCATCACTATTTGCAGCACCTGTGCCTTACTCCCTCTCCAAAATCACTCCTGCACCCAAGGAGTAACAACAGAATTAGGTCCTTCTGTTCCTTCCCCTCTGGTGTAATTCAGAATTTCAACCTGCAGCTTTCAAAACCTTCACCCCTTCTTAGATTTGGGCCTTTTCTTTTAACCTAACGACTGCAGATCTGAACTTTGGACAGTGAACCACCATTATTCAAATATTTCTTCTCTCTCAGACAGGAGAGAACCTAATTCTGAGGGGGACCTCCATGTATTTCCCTTTGGTGGGAGCTGCTGGTTTTGCAGCTGGTAGAATCCCACTTCCTCCCTTCAGCTTCTCGCTGACCTCCCTGTGAGAGAGAGAGAACTCAAGCAACACTTAGGTTCAAAATACACCCAGACACTGATTAAAAATTTCAGGCCCAGAGCGTGCACTGTGCTCCAGCACATTCCCTGTCCCTGGCTGGAGCAGCACTGGTGTTAGAGCTCAGCCTTTCAAAGGCAGCTTTGCCTCCTTGGAAGCTTTTATGGCACAGGTGTATTGCAAACTTTGCTACATTGCCTTTTTATTTATGTATTTATTTATTTATTTGTTTGCTCCATTCGAAGTAATCATAGGAAATTTTAAAAGCAACACAGTTTTTCACAGTTGTGATCCTGTTTCCACGTTTTCCAGCAGTGCTGGGGGCTGACACTGCCTCTCACAGCCCTTCCACGAGCTCTGCCCAAAGGCAACAGTCGTGTGGCCAAGTCCACCTGCCAGAGACAAGTTGTAATTGTGAGAATAAAGTGAGGTTTCAGCTTCCAGACAGGGAGTGACACAGCCTGGCAGGCCAGGGATAAGGGCAAGCCTTGGAAAAACTGTTTTCTCTGTGTGTCTCTGAAGCAGACAGTCAAACAGGGTGTGAAGTGCAGTGTGGGTTTCGTGAATCACAGCAACACTCCAGGACTGGTTTGAGCTCTGCTCTTCATCTCTCCTGCAGTGCTGCCACCTCCTCGTCAAGGTCAGTACTTGTCCTTCTCTCTGTTTGGACTGGGAACTCATCAGAGCAAACATTCTATTTCTAAACCTCTAAACCCAGAGTTTTTCATCCACATTGGTGTGTCAAAGGCACTGTGACAGAGCTTCCAACACCACATTCCGGACCAAGTCAGCCAAGGTCAGTGAAAGGCTTCCACTGACATCAGCTTTCTGCTCAGAAGTCACAGTTCCAGCTAAATGCATCCTTATCCTGTGTTAATTAAGACACAGAGCAAAGATCCCAGCAAAGGCAAAGCAGTTTGGTATGAATGAGCTCCAGTGACTCTAAATAAAGCTTCATCCCCTCTCCTGTTCTCTTGACCGCTAACAAGTGTGAACATCAAACCCGAGCTCCTCTCCACTCCATTTATCCTGCCCCTTGCAATCCAGGCATCTGTCTCCCATTTACTTTTATGAAGATATTGTCCTCAGTTTAGAACATTCCTCTAACATGAGGGATTATCTCTAACCCCCGTGTTTAATATTTCTTTACACGCTTCATTTGTTACACAGCACGGCCTGAGCCCGGCCCAGCCCCGGCCCAGCAGCATCTCCTGGTGTGGGGCACTGAGATATGGGGTGCAAGCACAAATATTCTTTTATTTATTCTTTTATTGCCTCCTTTTATTGATTACCAGCATTTAAATGGCACAGGAAGAGCCAGTCCTTGCCATCAAACTGGAGCAGCAGCCAGGCAGGAGTGACACAGGTGTGTTCACACAGCCACGTGACTGAAGATTTACTGGTGAGCAAGGCCACATGTAAACTCGTGTCTGCTAAAACAACCAGAAATCTTTTTAAAAAAACCTAGTATTAGCTTGAAGCTAGGGTGTTATATCAGTTTTTTCTTCATTAGAACGATATTCCTACCGGAATTCTGGTCGTTCCTGCTGACCCAGAAGTAAGGATCACAAAAGTGATACATATTTATCCTCAAAAATTTTGCACTTTTAATCTTCTAACCACATGGCTTAGAAAAAAAACCTAAAAGTGTCATCATCATGATTAACAGCATTTTTACAAACACAGAATCACACCTCAAGTTTCAGTGTGCAATGCAAAAAGCAAAAGGAGATTTACAATTTGTTACATTTTTCACAGGGAGCAAAGGCATTAGGAGTGCAAAAACAATTTATTACCACCTTTTAAAATAAGGGGTTTGATTTTAAGGCAGAATTCGGGTTTTAGACTCAAAATCATGAAAAAATTCTAATCTTAAGTCAGCTCAAAATTTCGTGGTTTTAGTATTTCAAAACTTTTCATTTGGGATCTCTGAAATATTTCAGTGAATAAACGAAGAAGCTGATTAACAGCACAGCTCTGTTGAAAACACCGAGTTGTGCTTGATGTAAGAGCCATTCAGCAAGAGGAGAAAACTTTGCTGTCAGAGAGGGAAGAGCCTGAGGAGGACGAGACTTGCCCAAGAGAATCCGCAGCAGATTGAGCACATTACTCCCATCTCCCCCACCCTTCCCTGGAACCCCAGCCCGGCCAGCCCCTGTAACCTTGCAGAGATGACACACGGAGCCCAGCACAGCAGGTAGCAAGATTTTGGCACTAATTTTTGCGAGTTTGACGCTGGCCAGCGCTCGGCACCGTCATCGTTGGCCCCGAGCTCAGGAATTACAGATGGGAGATTATTCACTCAGAGCCAGAGGGGCTGAGCCGGCCCCGAGCCAATGCTGCACCCAAGGACCAGCTCAGGGACTGGGGCTTGTCCCCAGCAACAAAAAAAATCCAGCTGGGCACTCCACACCTCGGTTTGCCCACTTGAAAAAATGAATAAATAAATAACTTATGGTAAAATGCTGCCATAACAGCCTGGGATTCAGGGAACATGCTGAAATGCTGGTGCTGCCACTGCCCCGCTGTGAAACCCTCAGGAAGTTGTTCCACAGGCTGCTGTGGTTTCTGGGCTCTGTGTTTGTACAATCCCGTTTAAAAGCCAGTTCTCTCTCTGGCAGGGACTGCGGTGAGCAGCACCCAGCAGGGCCAGGCCAGCTCCCAGCACTGCTGGGACACAAACTGCTAAATTTTGATGCGAATAACTGTAAAGATCACTGTAAATTATCAGAAGGTGGGGAAGGCACAATCCAAATGAATGTAACAACGTGAATAAACCCAGACAAATAGATGCCGCATATTTTGCTGGTGACTCGTGTGTCAGAACAAATTCCCATTCTGTCAGAAGCCTCTAAGTTATGACATCATTTTGAAAGTATTCTGGTGGTTCTTCCCCCCCTCCCAGATCAAGTCTGCTTCCCTCTTGGTAGCTCTGCACCCCCAGAAGCCTGGAAATCTTGCTGAGGATAAAAACCAGGGGTATCAGCACGAGGCACAAATTCCCCCTGTGCATTTAAGTCCTTCTTAAAGCTCCGAGAGGAAGCAGCTTTCAGCTGACTCCAGCACACGACTGCAACACAGGATCTTTTTCCAGCTCACTGATATTTCATAAGTACCATTTGTTGTCATGTGGTTAAATTAAAAACTCAGGATATCAAACATCAAACAGTATGTTAATGTCAAGTATGCTTGAATAAATACTAAAGAGTTCAACTGACTGAAATATGTGGACTACGAGCTAATTAAGAAAGAAGCAGGTGTGAAAAAAACCTAATTTAAGCAATTTTTTTTTTTTTTTTTACAATTAATAATGTTTACTTGTAGTTCCCCTTATAATAAGGCTCCGGTTTAACCTCCAGAGAATTCATAGCTGTAATCCAGCATTTTAAAAACAATAATTGAACACCGGGTTTTTAAAAGATCAGTTTCCAAACCTGGATAATCTGCCTGGCATACACTCAGAGAAGGTTTTTATTTTAAATAACGGTGCATCTTTGTATCCACTGGATCAGTTACCAAATTATTCCAGCAAATCTACAAAACAAGCCCAGTTCGGGGTCCGCCGTGCTAANACTGCTGGGACACAAACTGGTAAATTTTGATGCGAAAAACTGTAAAGATCACTGTAAATTATCAGAAGGTGGGGAAGGCACAATCCAAATGAATGTAACAACGTGAATAAACCCAGACAAATAGATGCCGCATATTTTGCTGGTGACTCGTGTGTCAGAACAAATTCCCATTCTGTCAGAAGCCTCTAAGTTATGACATCATTTTGAAAGTATTCTGGTGGTTCTTCCCCCCCTCCCAGATCAAGTCTGCTTCCCTCTTGGTAGCTCTGCACCCCCAGAAGCCTGGAAATCTTGCTGAGGATAAAAACCAGGGGTATCAGCACGAGGCACAAATTCCCCCTGTGCATTTAAGTCCTTCTTAAAGCTCCGAGAGGAAGCAGCTTTCAGCTGACTCCAGCACACGACTGCAACACAGGATCTTTTTCCAGCTCACTGATATTTCATAAGTACCATTTGTTGTCATGTGGTTAAATTAAAAACTCAGGATATCAAACATCAAACAGTATGTTAATGTCAAGTATGCTTGAATAAATACTAAAGAGTTCAACTGACTGAAATATGTGGACTACGAGCTAATTAAGAAAGAAGCAGGTGTGAAAAAAACCTAATTTAAGCAATTTTTTTTTTTTTTTTTACAATTAATAATGTTTACTTGTAGTTCCCCTTATAATAAGGCTCCGGTTTAACCTCCAGAGAATTCATAGCTGTAATCCAGCATTTTAAAAATAATAATTGAACACCGGGTTTTTAAAAGATCAGTTTCCAAACCTGGATAATCTGCCTGGCATACACTCAGAGAAGGTTTTTATTTTAAATAATGGTGCATCTTTGTATCCACTGGATCAGTTACCAAATTATTCCAGCAAATCTACAAAACAAGCCCAGTTCGGGGTCCGCCGTGCTAATTCCTGCAGGAATTAGAGCAGGAACAAGGAGGGAAAGGCTCAGTGTGATTGCTGCAAACCCCATCCACTTAGCAAAACAAACACAGGTAATTTGGAGGCTGAGTTTTCTCCAGCTTCTCAGAGGAGCAGTGTGTCTGTGACATTATGGTCTAGTTTTACATAGGCAAAAAAAACCCAAACAGAAAACAACATTAAGGTTTTTATTTGAACTGTTCTGGCAGCACACACACACAGCCAATCAACTCATCCAAGGCTGTATTTAATGGAGAGTTTCTTTCCAAGAAGGCAAATGGAAGTACAGGAGGAGAAAATGGCTACAGATGTAAAAACAGACCTGGAATATTTCATTGACATGACATATCTACTGCATTTAATTAAAAGAAGAATGTATGGGAACAATGCATCCTACTCAATTCGGGTCGGGGGAACAACACAGGACTGGATTAGATAGGACAACCCCGATCCCCAGGGAGATTCCCACATTTAATGGGAGCGCCACATGTTTGATATGTAGGGAAGCAAGTGGGTGTTCCTGGACTTGATCCACTATTCATCATAATACCACAGCCTTGTTCATTCCCAGTGAGGAGGCTTAAAACCATGAAACCATATGTGGAATATTAAAAATCATTTAAAGTTGAAACGAACATCATGAAGCCGAGCACTGGGGCCGAGGCTGCTGTCCAAGAGCCCTCGGAGTCTCGCTGTTCCTGGGGAAGGCAGAGAGGGAATTCACTCGTGTGCTCGCACACACATCCCCTCAGAGTGGGATCTTCAGTGCAAAGAACTCCTCCCCAATACTGCAGCGAGCTCATTATCAATAATTGATGCCCCTTTAATACCTACAGCATCAATGCTTTCATTTATAATTAAAGATCAGAAACTCCACTTCTATTTTTCCCCTCCTACTAGCTGGTGTTTAAACTTTTTATTTTTCCCCCCCTTTTTCTCCCTGACATTAAATTGTTTCTCAGACACAGTCAATAACTTTACTATATTCTCATTGCCTCTGAATTAATCATGGCTCTGCACTAACCACATGGAATTTAATTTCCCATAAGAGAAATGTTTACTTTGGTTTACTTTGTTGGAACTCGACGTACTTATACAGTCTATAAAGATTTACTGTAACATATTTTGTTAAGCAACATTAAAGCCTGTGCTGACAGATCTTGTCTTGCATTACTTCACTCATATTCAGGTCTTCAATGCTTTTGCTCTTCACCAATGGGGCAGCAGGACCAGCTCAGAAATGCAGGTTTGAAAAGCACATGAAATGCAGGAATCTTGGGGCCATGTTCTGTCCTGAGTTCATTCAGAGCAAACCACTCCTTCCTTTGCGTGAATTTTTATTGCACTCATTTCAGCCACGGGGATGAATGAACAGAAGGCAAGAACTTTGCTATTTAATTCCTTGTTACGCATTAATTGGATCTAAATTCATTGCCTACGAGAAGCGAAAGGAAGTTTAAAGTAAAGATAAGATAACGCCAGATAAAGCAGTCCAGGGAGAGGAAGATTTGAGGATTGCAGCCTTGTGGTGCAGCGTGATTAGATATTGGGAAGGAATTCCTCCCTGTGAGGGGCTGGGATGGAATTCCCAGAGAAGCTGTGGCTTCCCCATCCCTGGAAGTGTCCAAAGCCAGGTTGGAGTAACCTGGGATAGTGGAAGCAAAGCAGAAATCCCTGTCCTCCAGTGCTCCACTGAAATATTCAGAGGTTCCGTGCTGTAAGTGCCACCGAAATCCATGGGAACTGCCATAGATCAGTGCCAATGGAAATTGAATTTGAGGTCTCAGAAGCAGAAAATTCCCATAAATATCCAAGCACTGGAAAGCAGAGCTGCACACACACATCAGGCAGTCCCACTGCATTCGAGCATCCTGCTGCTAAATGTTAAGCAACAAGAACTAAAATATTTACTGTACCACTGAGCAAATTTGGTTAGGGAATTTAGGGAATTCCACTCAGTGCCAGCAGATTTTGGCAACAGAATCAGCACAGTATCTGGTGGTAACTGTGACCTGGTCACCCCGATTTTCCCTTTCTCCACAGTCTGATGTTTAATTCACATTCTAACTGCGAGATGGACTTTTACCCCAGATCTAAAATACACACGCAGTGGGAGAAGGGGGGGAAAAAAGGAATTAAAAAGGAACTAGTTTAAAATAAAAAAAGTCCAGATCGTCTTAAGTTCTGGTGAAATCAGAGCTGTCAGTGCCTGCGGATGTGAATTCAGCTCACATTCAGACGCACATTCTGGGGGTGGGAGTTGGCAGCTGGGTGGAGGAGAAAGGAAAAAGTGATTTTGAAATGTATTTATTAAATCACTGCTGAGAACAGAGGGGGAAAGAGGAGCCTGGGAATCTGCTGTGGAGGCTGAACCGATGAGAAGACAAAGAGGCCACAGCGCTATAGGAAAGGAACTTTTTTAAAAAAAGAGAAAGAAATCGCCCCAAATTTTCACACATCCCCCAAGCAAGAGAAACATTTGCCTTAAAGAGACAGGACAGGAACCTGAGAGATAATCTGACATCAGGACTCTGCCTCGCAAATATTTTGCACGAAGGCAGCATTTGGGGCGTCCCCGCCAGCTTTACCTGGCACTACTCACGTTAATGAGCTTTTAGAGTAATTAACAGCTTATTGCAGGGCGTGGTGATGCTGCAGATAACGGGGCTCCATCAAAGCCGGGGCAGCTCGCCCTGGGCGCTGCTTTGGCTGATACCCAACCCTGCAAACCCTCGGGGACCGTGCCAGAAGGGCTGGACCAGTTCCCGAAAGCCCCAAAGCAGCATCTCCTCACCCACAGATCCTCCGGGAAATCCTGGCCCTGGCACCCTCCGGGAAATCCTTGTCCTGGCACCCTCCGGGAAATCCTGGCCCTGGCACCCTCCGGGAAATCCTCTCCTTCCCGGTGCCAGCCCAGACCCTGGGGAGTGGATGAAGAACTTCCTTCCCACCCCAGCCGGGAATGGGAAGAGCAGACCAAGGCCAGCCCTTTCCTCCACCTCTCCAGCCAGAATTCCCTGGTTTCCTGGGGTCACCGGGATGCTGAGGATCAGGATCACACCGGTGCAGTTCCTCAGCATCGCACCAGGTGGCTTCAACCACCTGCGCCAGACACTCACCGAATTATTATTATTATTATTATT
>VZTH01018632.1:432-36512 GCA_013397815.1 Aleadryas rufinucha
AATGGCATTTCTGAAGGGAAACCTGTCCTAGGGCAGAGCTGCCGTGCTGTGGAAGGGGCATCTTGCTGGAGGCTGGGGAGGCTCTAATTCACACCCAGAAACATCCCTCCATGAGACACAGGTTATTTATCACTTCCCATCTTGGTGCTTTTCCCTGCACAGGGGTGCAGGAGGGTGATGGGTGGCCCTTGGGGCCGCCCATGGGTGCTGACACCCCGTCCTGGCCACCACAGCACCACGACATGATTTTGTGTGGAGCCACCAGCCTCAAGGCTACACCAAGGTTGCTTTAATTTGCTCAAGATGAGTCTTTCCCCACTGAATTATTATTGTTGTTATTATTAATATTATAATAATTATTATTGAATATTTCTATGTACAACATCTGGGAGCTGCATCCAGCCCCAGTCTGCTCTGTGCAGTTTTTCCTATAAAAGAAGCTCCATGTGATTGATCCTTTCCCTTGCTCCAGAATCCATTTCCCACAGGGGTGGATGTGTGCTGGGAGCCATCCTGCCTCCCTCCCCTGATTCAGGGGGCAGAGGGGTCTCAGGATGCCTGAGCCCTATTGCAAACTCCTCTGTGTACCTCTGAGCTGATGAAATCATGCAGGTGCATTTCTGTGCCCCTCCCTGGGACAGCTCAGTGCCGTGTTCACGCTGTTCCAATGACACCCAGAGTCCTTACAGGCTTCCCTGCTGTGTCTGTGGGTGTGTCTCTACATGGATTTCCATATGCACACACCCAAATATGGTATTTTTTGGAAAGGTGATGTCACAGTGCCATGAGGCTTTGCTAAAACCCATCAAAATGTCATTCCCATTAATGCCTCCCTAATCCCAGTGTTTTGGTGAAGAGGGCTCAGACAACTTTGGCTTCAGAAAAGCCATGGAGCTCTTTTCCCTAATTCCTGGTTTTATTCTCCCTACGTGGGTGCAGCATTTTAAGGCAGGTTGCAGCTCAGCATCACCCTTTTGATTCTCTCTAACCATTTCTTTGCCTTGTGGCAGCACAGAGACTTCAGAGCACAAACAAGTCTGAGGAATAGATGGATTTCGTCGCTATGAAATAAGTAAAGCAGATGATTGAATAAAGTTTCAGTTCCCTGCCTGGTTCAGCAGCTCTCTCTTGCTCTATTACATTTCCTAACTTGCCTCAGCAACTCTCTTACCCAGCTCTGTGACTCCCTGAGCGGGTGATGCTGTTGGGTTTTCTCTGCACTTGAAATCCTGGCCCGACCCTTTTACACAGGGCCAACTGCTGCTCTCAATTCCCCGGGTTAATCCGGAGTAAATCCCTGGGATTAACTGGATTTAACCCTGTGCTGGCTGAGCTCTGTGTGCAGCCCTGACTGGTGGTGTTGCCCAGGGTCTGCTGGGATCCGTGTCCTTGCCAGGAGCCACAGGTTGGGTGAGGAGATGCTCCCAGTAAACACCAATAAACCACCCCACACTCCACAGGCAATGGCAGGGCAACCACCTCCTGCTGGAGGAGATCCACCCAGAATCAGCCCAAATCATCCTTCTTAACAAAAACCACCTCTTCTTCCCACTTGCACATCTTTCCTCCCTCCCTGCCTGCCCTGAGAGTCTCACTGCACAGTTTATCAGCATTTATTTTACCTTCATTCTCTCTGGTTTCCTCCCTAGAGCACATGACATCCAGAATGGGGGTTTGGGCAGCTGTGCCCATCCCATGCAGGGTATTCCCTGCTCTCCCCCACCCTCCTTGGGGTGGGGGCACAGGGTTTTGTTCCAGTGGTTTTCTCTTGGGAGCCTGGGTGAAATATTCAGGGCCTTTGTTTGACCAAGCCCATGCTGAAAGCCTGTGTGAGGATGGTTTTTCTACCTGCTGGGTATTTTCTTGGCCTGAACTGAACAAGAGGAGGTTCTGCCTCCCTGGGACCTGGGCAAGGAGCTCATCCTTCCCCTGACTCTGCATCATCCCTTGAGAGATGATGTCCATCATCCCTCAAGGGTGCTGTGGCTCCAGCTGGGTGCTGTAGGGCGGAAGGCACAAAGTATGGGGTGAGGATGACTCTGGTCCAGCCAGCCTTGGATGGTGGGGGGACTTTGGGCTCGCTCACCCTCTGCCAAGCTGCATCCCTCTGTTTGCATCCCTACCCCATCCTTCCTGGTCCGGCACGACCTGGAGCGAGTCCCTTTAGCTCTCCCCGCATGCAGCCGAGGGAGAAGCGCTCACCTCTCACTCCCCAAAGCCCCCTCTGTCTCCTCCTCACCTCTATTCCACCCTCACCAGCAGAACTCTTCCCCCTGGCACAGGAGGCTGCTGGAAGAAGAGAGCAGCGAGCCCCGAAGATGTGTCATTGTGCTGAGTGCTTTCAAACCTTGCAGGATGTCACTGTGTCACAATTTCAGTTCATTAGGTGGCGCAGGGAAGACGCCGTGACATCAAAGCGCTCCTTTTCCCTATGGAAGCGGGAGCAGCTCTTTTGATCTCAGCCCCCAGTATCCCCCCCAGATTAATATTTACTTGTACAACCCAAACCTACGGGGATCCTGAGCTTGATTCCACCATATGTTCTGGGGCGCTTTTCCTTGCTTCCCTGCTTTTCTTTGGGAGGTGGTTTGTCAGCGGGGGGAGGAGTAAGCAGTAATTTTTCGATGTTTATTTATTTCCCTGCTACCCTCTGCTCCTCGGGCACAGCAGGGGAGGGCACCCAACCTATTTCGTGTCAACCAGTTGCTTTGAAGCTTGCCACAATCAAACGCTTTTATTTTGGGGAACCCGGCCAGCTGTTTGTTTGCTTCCCTGCCTTATATTGATTCAAGGAGATAATCTCCCAGGCCCCACGTGCTTAATCTGTGAGCTGCTAATGTTGCATGAGATATCGAAACAGTCCCTTTGCCCCTGGATTGCTGGGATATTTATGGCTGAAAGCAGAGGTTTAGAGCATAACGCTTGTTTTCGGAGCAGCACAGGACGCGTGTGTGTGGCTCAGCACACACTGCTGGGGACTTTCGTGGGGATATTGTAGCTCTAATTCGGTGACAAAAGGTGGCCTTGCACTTTGTGTTGTAGGAATATTCTGGTATAATTTGTTTCCTAGTGAGTCATTAGGATTTGTAACATCAGGGTTCAGCCACGGGCAGCATCCGAGCGAGAGCAGTGGATGCTCCCTAAGAATCCAAAATGCAGGGCAGGAATTCAGGACGGGGAAAAACTCAGGACAAGTGTGAAGCCCCAGCTTCTTCCCCCTCCCAGAAAAAAAGAGGGACCAAACCTCAGAGCCAATTTGAGCAGGATCTGGCTCTCGCTGCGTTAGCAGCTGACAAAATGGAGTGGAAATGAATTCAATTCAGAGACATCTAATTTAATGAGAGACTCTCTAAGAATAATTTTGCCGCAGATGCTTAAAGTGATTTCAACTTGAAAAGCAGGAAAGACAGACAAGATGATAGAAAATGACTATGGAATTTATACCTGCCCCTCCTTGCTTTAAGCCCTGCACATCCTGTGCGTGTCCTGGCATGAAAGTGGAGAAAACCCTGTGCAAGCAAAGCTGTTTCTCCTGGTTTTATTGCCCTGACACAAAGAGGTGGCCACTGAAGGTGTACACAGCCACCTGCTCTGCACCCACAGGGACCAGTCAGGGGGAAAAATCTGTGGGCTTTTTAATGAATTTTTTTAGTGGTGTTTTCAGTGCTGCTTGCAGAGTGCAAACAGGCGATATTTAAATGGAGTGCTCTGGATATCAGTCACTCACACCATCCTGGGGAGCTCTAGATGATACTTCTGTGCCCTAAGTGCTGTTTGGGAAGGCAGATCTCGAAACTCCTGACACAGAGACTGTCGCTGATAATAACACATGACCACTCTTCTTTCTACTTTTTTTTTTTCCTGCATTTTTCCTTCCTGCTGTTTAGGGGGTTTAAACAGCCTTGATTTTCTGTGGCTGACAACACACCCCATATGCTATTTATCTTGTCAGAACTCCTTCCCTTTGCCCTCAGCTCCCATTTTGTTCTCATTAATAGTGATTATGAAAAATGGGGCTAAATACTTACTTTCATATGATTTATCCAAATGTTGAACTGCGTAATTGGAGAAGCTAAGACATTATCCCTTCAGATTCTGTCAAGACTCAATTTCTGCATTCGATTTAATTTTGAGACTCATGACCCTTAACAGTACATGTATTTATTGCCTTTATGGTGGCTCGGCTATACAATATATCTATCAATCAGAGGCAGGAAGCTGCATATTATTTATAAGGATTTCAATAGTCAGTGTGTTTTAAGAACACTTGTCCTTAGCACGCAGTTATTAACACAGGGCCCTTAGATACAACAAAATTGAAAGTCAGCTGGAAGGAATGCCCTTATAATGAAGATATTTAATAACTGGCATTGGACTCTGATTTTCCTTTTGGTGACAGAAGTGACGCATGAGCAGAGGCAGGGGAGCGCTTTGTGCTGCAGAAACCTCTCCTGCCCCTTCCAGGGCCTGATCCCTTCCACTTCCCACTGGAAATGGCTCATGTCTAAAGGGCACTGGTGTGCAGACATCTCAGATTTGGTGCTGCCTTCCTGAGCTCCCTCGTTATTGCACAAGCACACACACACACAGGGTGCTTACAGGAGCCGTGGTGCTGCCTCACGGCGATTTGGTGCATCCCTCTCCCTTTTCTAATCCATCATTTCCACGCCTGTTTTTCACAAATCACTTTTGCCCAGCGTTGGCCCTGATGCCAGCTGAATGCAAATGCTTCTCTGCAGCCAAGGGTCTCCATCCTATGGATTGTCAACATGCAACTTGGATTGAAACTGGATCTCCTCAAGGCTTCGGAGTTGCCTTGAAGCACCAAAGCATCACAGAAACTCAACCTCACCATCACCAACACCACCCCACTTCCCAAACCAACCCTGACACAGTATTGAAATTGTTAATAAAACAAGTAATCGAGCTGCTAATATCTGCAAGCACCATTTTGGAAAAAGAAAAAGATAATAGAGCAACCATCAGGGAGTATAGCTAATGTATAAAACAATTACTGTAGTCAGATGCTTAAGTAAGAGCCATAGTGGTACAAAGGCATTACTCTACAGAACAGCAGTGTACAATATGGAAGGGATTTTATTTGTGATGCTGCGATGGAAAAGAAAAACTCTAAGAGAAAGCTGAGGCGTTTATCACCAAATTTTCACCAGCAGCCTTTTTCCTTGGCGTGAAACCTGCTAACACACGTGTGCACACACACACACACACATCTGCACACAAATACAGCTTTAACTTAGTATTACTTGTTGTAGAGATTAATATCATTATTTAAAGCACACTTATTTGCTGCCAACCAGCTCATGTCAGCGGTCACATCTCTTTTAAATACTATATATACAATAGTACCAGTTTCAAATCCTAACAGCAGTGAACAGCCAGGAGAGCTTCAGTTCAAGTGGGCCTTTTAAACAAAAGCTTCCCAGTCCCGTTTTTGATAAAGATCTAACTGCTAATCTTCTATTTTGCAGCCAGACAGAGTCTTGGGCACAGCTCTTCCCTCCTTGTGAGACTCTTGCAGGGAACAATAAGAATATTGATTTTTGTTTTTAGACTCGTAACACTGCAATGATTTCCCCCCACTATATTTTCGCCAGCATTTGGTGGGTTTTGCTCAGCTTTAATTGCTACAAAGCTCTCCTGTTTTCTGTTGTTAGCACTAAATCCGTGCCCTGTTCTCCGCCGCACGGCAGCGGTTGGGACATTTTATTTTCTCTTTAATCCCAAATCTTCTGCTGTGCATCTTCTTCTGCAAGCAGGAAAAACTGCCTGGAGAACCCCAAAGCACACAGAAAAACCATCAAGAATGTGAAGAAAAGGGCTGGCTGGGATATCCTGGTTAAATATCTGTGGAGCAGGAGCTGTTTGCTGGGAGAGGGGTGCTGGGAAGGAATTTTGCTGGTTTTAGTTTAAGGACAAATGTGAGAGTGGAAGCACCTAAAACATCTTAACTGGAATGCTTTAGGTTTATTCAAAAAAGTTTCTGACTATGCAGTCAGTATTGTCACCAATAATTTTTTTTCTTAAACCTCTCCTTTTAGATATCCCAATTTTCTATTAATGACATAATTTTCCCTGTAGTGAACATTTTTTTTAATGTGTACAAGATATTTTAGTGCTTTCCCTGCCTTCAATTTCAAAAAGTTAAGAAAAAGTCAAAATTCAAAATACTTTTATCCACTTTAATAACAACATTATCATTCTAGTTTTGGGTTTATGCTATAATCTGCATATAGGTAGAACCCAAAGCCAGCAAAACTATATCTCCATTTAAGTAAATGAAGATATTGATCTACTGTGCAATTCCTTCTGGTTGGATTGTAGATGGATCAAAGACAAAAAACAATAGGTCATCAAGCACTTTGCATTAAAACTTGGTTTCACATTGTTCCAAATTCTAACTACTTTTAACCCAAATTTTAAGCAGAAAAAATGCACTAATTTCTAAGAATAAGATCAATGAAAATTGGAAAGTTTAGTCCAGTAAATAGCTATTTTTGGAGCCTGTCTCATAGCACTTACTGGGTATTTTCCCCTCACATTGGGATTTGCAAAGGGCTGCGTCCTCTTCCCCGTGAACTTTGCATTTATCCATTCCTTTAGTGCTGTCTGGCTCCTGTGGGAAATCTCTTTAATGCTGGAAATCCTGAGGTTAACTAGCTGCAACTGGTATTTATTTATTAAAAGCATTGGCTGGTCTGGAGGCTGAGCAAGGATGGGTTTCTCATCCAGGAGATCCGGGGATTTACCTGGGGGAACAAAACCAGCCGAGCCCAAAGGGTCCCATCCATTCCTGGGTGAATCCCCAGGACCATTTGATGCATCAGGGGATGCAGGAGACCTCAGCCCCTCATGCCAGTGTCCTTCACTGCACTGACCAGCAAGCCCTGGTTGTTATTACGAAGGTTTTTTAAATTCTATCGCTTGCCTTTTTTACGGCCAGGCAGTCACCCGTCAGCATCAATTACGGGAGTTAATATTGACGTCCTCTTAAAAGAGGTTTAAATATTAAAGTGAAAAGGGACTTGCTCTGGGCTTCATCTCTTTGTGGTGCTCGTCAATAAAACCTGAACTTGCAGAGCAGTTGTCACAGCGATTTTTTGTGTCCCTCGCTGACGCGATGCCTGAGCGGCAAACGTCGCCGGGATTTTTCAAATGAGCAAACTGCACTTATTAATTATGGTAATAATGACGACTCCACAGAGCTGCTCCGAGGGAGACAATAGCTGAAACTTGCTCCCTGCAAAAGGGGCAGCACAGGAGCAGTTGCCTTTGTCGTTTTTAGAGGCTTTAATGCAAGAAAAAAATCATCCTCTGCTTCTGGGGGAACCAATATTCACACACACACAAACCCGAACCCCCAATATGCATATCTTTATTTTAACCACCGTGGTGTTTATTGATTTTCCCTGCAATTATGCAGTGCTGTACTTATTTGCAGCAGGGCTCTGCTGTGCCATATATTAAACCTCCCTTCCTCCAGTGGTGGCTCTTTAGAAAAATGCTTCTGATTTCCCCTCAGAGTATGAGGTCAATAGGCCATAACTTATGATTTTGAACCTATAGCCAGACCTAATTTATGGATCATTTCTGGTTTCTTGTGTTTAACTGTTTCTGGGAGGGGGTTTCATCAGAGAGAGGGAGCAGATCCATGAGCACAGCTGAGATCCAGACCTATGGACTGTAGGAAAGCTCAGGGCAATGCTGTAGCTAATTCAGACCTGCTTCTCTATAAATTATGTATAGTTCTTCTGAAAAATGTTTGTATTTCCTAATACGGCTCTAGATTATCTCACTAAAACAAGGGAAATGTTGTTAAGAAAGCCAATTCTCACGTATCAGAAATTAATTTCAATTTGCTAAGCACAGAATGCATTTAATTCTCAAATTTTGTTTATCGGGCTAATATTGACAAAATATGGATTTGCTTTTCTGACTCCTCAACTTAGGCAATATTTGCCATGGGCATGAGGTGAAGGTTTTACATTAGAATATGTAAACATTAAAAAGAAATAATCTCCTGGTCTCTGGCACGATCGGGTTTGCGTGTGCTGGGACATCAGGGTGGTGCTGCAGTGGGCAGGATCACAAAGGGGTGGCTGAACCAGGGTTCACACGCTGTTTGCTCTGACTCCAGCTGGCTCAGGGAGCCCAGGAAAGGGCTGATCCCCAATTCCAGCAGGTTTTGGATCAGGCACAGAGAAAGCTGGGTGGGTAAACGAGGCCAGCACAGGCTGCCTGTACAGAGGGGAGCACTGGGAGCTGTCCAGGCTGGGGCCATGGCACGCTGCATGCATCAGTTCATTTTTGACTTAACTGCCTGAGCAGCTCCTGGGAACCATCCTCTTGTGCTTTCCATCACCAAAACCATCTGCTAGAGCTGTGCCTGGAATCGCCTGGTCCTCTGGAGGCAGCAGGGAGAGAAAAAAAAAAATAAAAAGGCAAAGTGAAATTCTTCCCTGGAAAGAAGTAAAGTAAATAATTAAATAAATAAAAGATTTAACCCATTTGATCCCGAATGAAGTTTTTGTTGCAGCCCCAGCACAGGTCAGGCAGGGGCTGGGTTGGATCCATCCTTCAAGAGCTCGCTGATGGTACCGGGTGCCCGGAGGTTCGCCAGGTGCCTGGAGGGCGTGTGGAACGTGCCAGGGAACAAATAAATGGTGGAGTCAAAAGCTCCTGATGAGGGTCGGATGTGAACCGGTGCCAGGCGCACTCAGCAGCCGCTCTGCAGCCCCGGCTGCGTCAGCACCGAGCTTGCCACGACAGCCCTCAGCTCTGCACAGCCGGGCACGTGGGAGCTCAGGAAACACGGCAAGAAAAAAGCCATGGGAAGAGCAGGCTGGGGGCTGAGCTGCTCCTCTCATCCCTGGCTGCACACATGGGGTGAGTGTGTGAGTGCTCGTACCCACGGCAGGCTCTGGCCCCCGCAGCGGCACCCAGGCACCGTGGGGTGACTCGGAAACGAACCCACAGCCTTTAATTCTGGATTTATGGCTGCTACTGATCCTAAGCTAACCTTTTGCCATTACAGTGCCTGAATGCAACTTTGGGGATTAATAAACGGGAAAAGCCGAGACCTTAACTGTCAGGAATATGGTAGATGTGCCCGGCACTAAACCCAACAGCCATAAACCATGGAGGAATTCACTTCACCTAAAGGAAAACCAGCTTCCTGGTGGATAGGGTTAACAGCATCCAGCCACAGTGCCAAGAGACACAGCCGTGGCTCCAGGCTCCAGTGTCTGCCTTGCAGGAGCCCAAGGAGTTAAACCCAAGCAAACCTCCTCATGCATTTTATGTCACAACTCCCCCTTTTTTTGTCTGTGTGTGTGTGTGACCAAGCCAAGTTCTTTTTTAGCTCTACCCTTTTGAAAACTGCTGGTTACAGATAAATTAAAATGCCAGAACTGAAATTGCCCACGTTAGCCCCTAAGGGAGCCTGCACTGTCATCTTTCATTAGATGCTGATAGACCAAAAGCCCAAGGCAAAGTGAAAGCTGGTTCCTAAGAAAGGGCTGGGAGCCAGGAGCTGCATCTCTCTGCTGTAATCTAGCATCTCTGTCCTTTTAAGTTTAAGCTGAGCAATGCTTTCTTGGACATGTCTGTTTTCATACTGCAAAATTCAGTCTTAAAATCAACAGCAAATATGAACAGGGTAATCCACAGAGTCCTAAATTGTCAAGACAAGCCAGTGCATTTTCTCAGAGCACTCTGATGGTTTTGTCTGGTGTCAGCCCTTACATCCTTCAGTGCAGATGATATGTTTGGACGGTTTAATAAAGAGCTGTTTAGAAATGTGACTGTTATTCTTTTTTAAAAAAATACAACCACAGAATCTTTCAGTAACAAAGCTGGGATTTTTCCCCATGCTTCTCCCATCCCTTTGCAGGAAGGGTGGTGTCTTGGTGGGCTTTGTGGGGTACAAATGGTGAAATGAGGTGAAATGGTCTAGTCTCAAAAAAAATGAAAGTCTGAAAGTGTGCCTGCACAAGGAGCTTAATAAACCATAAAGGCCAGTGGCTTTCCAGCGTCCTTTCACTTTGTGTTTGCATTAGAGACATGCTATGACTTAGAAAAATGGGGTGTGCACAGGCACTGGGCAGTGGGCAGGAGTGTCCGAAAGGAGCTACAGCCCAAATCCAATCCCTTACGAGCAACTCCAACTGCATTTTGCTGTTGTGCCCGAAGGATAAAAGCTTCCTCATTTTCCCAGGGGCAGTGAGTGGATGAGGAGGCTCTCGGACACCACCCTTGTGCCACCTTATCCCTACAAAATCCTGCTGAGGAAATCAAACTGGGAAGCCGTACTGGAGTGCCCAGCTGCTGGAACCTTTGGATGTCCAGCCACCATGAAGTTCAATAGCAGGTGGCTGAATACGGTGTCTTTCAAGGCACGCAGAAGTGTTGAAAGCCTGGAGAAGCCAGCTCAGTTGGTTTTGCTCATCTGTCGCTGTAGGCAGTGAAATAATTTACTCCATTTCCATCCACCTTCTTCTCTTTATTTGTATTGAGTTATGATGAGGAAACGAGCCGCCTTAGATGTTGCTTACTTTCCTGGAGTCAGCAAGGCTTTAGTTTTCAGACCATTATATCTCTGTGCTCCTAATCTCAGTGGGCTTTTTTTTTTCCCCTAGCTGCTCCTGAATTAATTTTTGTTCTGTGTATACAACACAAAGCAAACATCCACCCAGCAAAGTCCAGCTTTTCTCTCTGCGGCAGGCAGGGCACCTCACTGCATGACACCCGCAATTGATTGAGTGGAGGAAACCAGGACACAAAGTAAAGAAAACTGCAAAATATATTGTTCCAAAAGTTATTGGGCAAGGCCGTGGGGAATGAGTTTCCATTGCACTACAGCTCCAGGGGAGGCAATAATAATGAGCTGCACTTAGCAAAAGTAAATACCTGTGACAGCTCCGTGGAGGTGCACGGGGCTCGGGCGGCCGCGCTGTGTCAGCGCTGTGGGCTGGACCCCTCCAGATCATGAAGAGAGGAGGACAATTTTGGCTTTATTTCTGGGGAGTTTCTGCTGTATATGAGCACTTCAGTGGAAGGCATTGTGGTGGGGATGGTCTGAGAGATCTTAGCGAGGACAAACGTTCCTGCAATGCAATTATTTGGCGTTTAAATTATGAATTTTTGTTCTGCATCCCGAAGACTTGCCTCCAATGCACAATGAGAAAGGTACTTCCATGGGCTTAATGAACAGCACTGCCACTGCTCTGCCTGCCCAATTTCACTCCTTCTCACTTTTTAAATAAATGTGTGCTGCAGCTCAAGTCTGTTGCCAGGGGCTCTCGTTTGGGATAAAGCAGGGGGTTAATTTCGCATACATGATCCAAATAAAATCAGAAAAGTGAAAAGAAGCAGATCAGACTTTGGGTCTCATTATGGTCACTTCTCCTGACTCTGGATAATTATGGTCTTCATCTGGAGAGGTAGTGAAGGGTGTATGTGCACCCAGCAAGCCTTTGGGATGCCCAGCAAGGATGCAACCCCATTTCCTTCCCTGGGTCCTCCAACCCTCCAGCATGGAAAGGCCATGGAGAGAAACCAGCCAAGCCTCCAGCACTTTCCAACAGGAGCCTGGGAGCAGCCACCAGGCAGTGATGGTCCTAACAAGGTGCACCCCAGGGTGCAGAGGTGGGTGCTCCAAAGAACCTTCTTTGGCCATGCAGCAAAACTGTGGGGTTGCCAGAAGGGCAAATTTGGTCTAAAATCAGAAACGCCATTTAGTTTCCTGACTTACAAAAGAGGGTAATCACACTCCCTTTACATGGGTATCATGCCGTTTAATTAGTAAATGATTAATTTGCTAATGATTTCCCTGGCATGGAAAGCGCTACTGAACAGCTTCTTTTCCCAGCCATGGCAATCTGTGGCAGAAGGGAGGGACATCTGCACCTTCTCAGGCCCGTTTGGTTACTCCCTCATTCCTGCACTGCTCTGCCCCGATCTCTGCACCGGGTAGATGCAGCTCTGGGACCCCATTCCTTCAGCACCTCTGCAGTGAGGCAGCAAAGTTTTTTGTGAGCTGAGCCACATCATTGCTCTCCAGCAAGCAAAAAGAAATGTTTTCTCAGAGCTGGACAAGAGCTGAGAACTGAGGATCAGCTTTTCTGGCAGCCCCCGTTGTGCCTTGCTCAGAGCCACCTGCAGAAGAGACACGTTTGCGTGGCAAATCCAGACATAAAACATGTTGTTCTGCTCTGTAAACACTCAAATGTCTCAAATTCTGTTTTATTCACAATTTCAGCAAACGAGATTATCGGTGAAAAGAGAAGGAAGCAGAAGTGAATTGCAGCCTTGCTTAGGAAAAGGGAGAGAGGCTCATTTAAGCCAATTTCTCCAATCAAGAAGAAAGGCTGTTTGAAAAACAGATCAAAACAAGAGTGGTTTCCTCGTAGAAGGAGTTTATCAGAATGGCATTTCCCATAAAAAGGGCTTGAGATGGACCTTGAGAAGGCTGGGGGTGATCCTCAGAGCTGTCTGTACCTTTGCAGCACACCCTGCAGCATTCCCATACCCTGGTGTGGCTGTTTGCCCACGTTCCTCTGGCTCCCAAGGGGTTATTTTGCCACAGAGATGGATGAAAAGCCACAGAAGGGCTTCCCTTTTCCTGACCCTGCTCCAAATCTTCCCTGACCGAGATGAATCTGTTCCCTGGCCTCTGGGAGCACCCCAGGTTTCAAGCAGAGACAGGGCTCATGCCTGTCCTCTGCTGTGGGTCCTGCCCTTTTAATCCCTGTGAGCAGCTTATCTGCTTTTCCTTATCTCAATTCTTTCCTTCCTCAGGATTTCCTCCTTACCCTCACCTTCCTGCCACCCTTTTCCCCAGCCCAGCTAAGCTTCCCTTGGGAGGGGCTGCCCCTTTTACAGCTTTTTGCCTGAAGCCACACATCTCCCATGCAAGTGCTTTTTTGAGGGCTCTTGACATTAAAAATTCCAGTTTTGGAGCTTAATGGGGAAGTAAAACTGTGACATCAGCATTGTGGCACTGGGAAAAAACCCACTGCAAATGCGAGCAGAACTGGACCCCTCACATCTCGAATGGCTTCATGTTCCTCAGGAAAGCTTGGCACAAAAATACACTGCCTTTTGTGCAAAGCCGTGCACTCAGCCCTGCAAACTGGTGAGATTGGCTTAAAAATAACGATGTTTTAAAATAGAGTAAAATGCATTTTGGGCAACTTTCATCTGCTCCTTGGCTTTGGAGTGGTTTTCAGTTTGGCCCTGGGGACCACTTCAATCCCATTTCCAAGTTCTTCTCTGTACCCTGAAGGGCCAGACATCTACTTGAAGAAATCAAATCAAATCTGAGATTGCCTGAAACCCCACAAAAATACTGATGCTTTTAAAACCAAACAAAATCTTCACTCCAAATGGAAGCTGGGTCCAGCCTGACAACAAAAATCACAAGTTGGCACTGCAGCCCTCCCAGCGAGGCATCCTGGCTGATTAGTGCTGCTGCCTCATTAACATGCATACCGTAATCTCATTTGCTCCAGGACTGCTTTGATGTTAATTCCAGCGTTTTGGTGCAGTGTGGTGCTGCACTCTGTGTTTCCAGGCTAGCATTCCTCTCTTCTGCAGCCCAAGCCTTTTCTTTTTTTGTGAGTCTGTCCTTGCTGTGGCCACTAAAGCACTGGCCACCTTCATCCTCCCAGCCCTGTGGCTTTGCCCCCCACTTTCCATCCTGGCCCCATACTGGTTGTGCTCTGCTTTCCATATAATTTTCTCTCCCTGTAATTTTCCAGCCATTGTTTCATATATTTTTCCAGACTAAGAGCACCTTTTCCCCAACCCCTGTAACTCCTAGATAGGATATTCAGCCATGACAGCTGTCCAGTTTGGGAACAAGAAGCCATTAAATGCTCTGAGCAGTAAATCCCACTTACTCCAAAGAGAAAATAAATGCAGGATTGTGCAGGATGTGCAGGATGGACAAGGCATAAGCAGATGTCCAGTGAGGTGGGGGACCAAAGTTTGATGGTCATTACAGGGAGCTGAGCTATCAAGAGAGCCAGACATGCTGCCAGGGTTGTCTGGGGCTGGGGTAGAGGTTTTGTTCAGAGCAAGATGGAGACTTCACCTCTCCATGAAATCAGTCATTTTCACACTTCTCCAATGTGGATTTCAGATATCCCAGGTATTTATAATGGTGAGGGCTCAGAGCTGCCTCAAAACATGGACAGGGCCAGAAAAGCAAGGCTGCTTTATTGTCTGGGAGATCAATGACTTTAATAATTAGCATCTTACTTACACATGATTTCTATACTCAATTTGAATCTTAATTAGAGATGGAGAGGGGGATTTAGAAACCCTGATGTAGCTCACGAGTGTCTCCCGCCTCCTTGGAGGAGGATACCCTGCAGTGAGATCTGTGACAAACCTGCTGCAGCATCAGGGACCTCACCCTGCTGCTTTCTGGGGAGCACCCAGTCCCTCTGGAGAGGACATTGGAGCTGGAGGGTCCCACAGCCAAGTCCTGCACACTCACAGAGCCCCAAAGCACTGCTCCAGCCTGCAAAGGGGAACAAACCAGAGCTTGAGGCTGAGGCTGAGGGTGCTGCTCAGTCCTGGAGCTGCTCTGGATGGGGCTGAGGCTGAGGGTGCTGCTCAGTCCTGGAGCTGCTCTGGATGGGGCTGAGGCCGAGGATGCTGCTCAAACCCGGAGCTGCTCCAGATGAGGCTGATGATGCTACTCAGCTCCAGCATCTTCCCAAAGTGCTCAGCAGCTGTAAAAATCCGCTGCAGTTTAGGACCAAGAAAGGGATGGAGGGGCTATCAGTGTAGGCAGGCAGCTTTAAACCTCAGCCTACATGTCTTTGCACGGGGACATGCATTAAAAAAATGCGAGCCATTTGAAGCCCACCATTTTAATTAAACTGATTTAACATCCGAGCTCGTGAGGGGCGCGGGGCTGGCAAGCACAAAGGAGCTGCACAATCACTTTGGCTCCATTGTTGACGGGCTTTTGCTCTCTGTTTGTACAATAACCTATTGAACTTTTCCAGACTGTAATTCAATACAGAATAGATCCTTGCAGGAGGCTTTTTTGGCAGGGAGCACTGAAGGCCTTGAATCAATTTCACTTTTCCAGCGTGGTTGTTTAATGTATTGATACCAGCTGGAAAAAAAAAAAAAAAGGAAAAATAAAAAGGAATCAATGTTACTTTTATTTGTCCTGAGCTGCAGCCTTTTGGTTCTGTTCTTTGTGACACTGATACCATGCAGCGTGTGGCTATTGTCCCACCTTCGCCAGGAAAAGCAAAGGCTGTTAACGCGAAACAAGGCGGGTTTTTTTGTCCGATACTTCCCGCTTTTGCAAAGGCTTAAAAGGTTTTGTAGGAAGAGAAAAGTCCAGCAATCCACCACCACTGCATGGCTTAGCTGGTTGTTCTGGTGATGCTGGGACAATGCTGCAGAGCTGCCGGGACTCTGGGTGCGTGGCTGAGGCGGTGCTCCGGGTCAGGCATCCTTCATCCCTCAGGTGCACACCTGGAGCTGAGCACGGAGCCAGAACAGGCAGGGCTCCACCAGCTCCTCTTTGGGGACCTGTTTTAAAAACAGCCCAGGGACCTCCTGCCATGCTCTGGCAGCACGGCTGGATCAGCCCCGTGGTGAGGGACCTGAGCTGCACTGCCAGCGGGACACCTTCACCCTGGGCAGCAGCACAGGAGTGTCTGTGCGGCCTTGGAGCGAGTGCCAGAGGAGAGGAAACATCAGCACGGCTCTG
The DNA here is from genome assembly GCA_013397815.1 of Aleadryas rufinucha. NCBI lineage: Eukaryota > Metazoa > Chordata > Aves > Passeriformes > Aleadryas > Aleadryas rufinucha. Next base: position 16,193 of record VZTH01018632.1, read on the forward strand.
GCTGAGCCGGGGGTGGGCTGGCAGCACGGTGCAGCCCGTCACCACCCTTCCATGCATCAGGGTGAGGGGTGGGCAGGAGCTGGGGGATGCCCACGGTTCGGGTTACACGGCAGGAGCGCGCAGGCTCCGGAGCAGGGGACGCGCAGCGCTCCAGAAGCACTCCCAAAAGACAGGGCTGTTAATTGTTACTTAAGCAATGAAGCTGTTTCAGATTGCCTGGGGTGAAGCAGCGGCGGTGGAAGGTGTCTCACTGCCAGAGTGAGAAGTGGCATCGTTGGGGCCTCTCTTTACTGGGAAACTTTTACTGGGAGTGTGAAAGCAAGCTGGGGGCTGCCCCGGGGCCACTGGTGTGACCTGCGAGCACCTGGGAGAAAAACCAGAGAATCCAGCCCAAAGTGAGCATGCAGAGGGAAAACAAATCCCTCTGGGGTTGAGCCAAGCTTCCAGACAAAACAAGGGAGCAGGACTGGGGTGCGTTGATCTCCCTGGATTCCCAGGCATCCCTGCTGTGCCACTGTGCCTTTTCCAGCCCCAGAAGAGGAACCTTTCCCTGCCTTCCTCCCACCTCAGCCCTCCCCAGTCCACGCTTCCTGCGAGGCTCTGGCCTCCATCCCGTGTGACACAGATGTCCGTGCACCAACAGAACATGACACATATGAACACACATCCAGAGAGAGGTGATGTGCCTGGTGACCACTGCCAGTTTTCCTGGGAAAAGGAAAGGCTGGATTTCACAAACCCTGAGTGATGTTAAAACACACTGATTTGCACTCTCAGGGTGTTTTTCTGTTAGAATTTACCCCAGATGAAGAGGAGACTGATACTGCAGCAGTTAACTGCGGGAAACAGGAGGAGTGTTTTGAGTGGAGTTTCACTTGCTGAAGATCTGCCCTGAAGAGTTAAGTTTTGGGTTTAGAAGGCAGGTGCTGGAGGGCCAGACAGAGCTTTCTGCCCTGCAAGTTACTGGGGTAGAGATGGCAAAACACATCCCTAAAATAAATCTGTGTGCATGGCAAGGTGTCTGTTCCTCCCCCTGATTAGAAATTCAAGCTGTCTGATATCACTGTAGCGAGTCCTGACGAACGGAACTGGGAAACACAGTCACTGCTTATAATGAGGTGCTGCAGTGTAAACCTAATCTTCATTTAGAGCAATTTCTGAAAGACAAAGAGAAATCCACCTGACGAGGTGTCGCTGAACCGTGCGATGTACCTACAAATCAGAGCCCCACGGCCCAAAACTTAGCTGGGAAGGGGAAAATAAATGGCAGGGGAGAGGCTGAGCAGGGGGAGGCCGCCTTGCAGGAGCATCCCTGGGCAGGATGGGGCCGGGAGGATGGAATGTGAGGAGCGTCACAGCCCCCCTGGGTCGCACACGCGATGCACGCCTGACCCTCAGCATCCCCTCGCTCCCCTTCCTCCCCCCTCCACTTATAAATCAGAGCAGAATTAATTCAGGCGCCGCGTTTTATTTGATAAACGTCAAAATATGTAAATACCGGGCTCTCTTCCTACAGTCGCTAAAACAAATGGAAAACACATTTATTAGCATAGAGATGAGTTTAATCAAATCAGCGGCGAGTACAAATTAGCCACAGGAAACGTAATGAGCTGGGAATTAATTAGCAGCATAATGGTAATAACTTTGCCTGCTGATTACCTTGCGGCCATGGCTCTCCCCCAGGGCTTTCCATGGGTTCTCCAACAGCTGATCTTTTCTGTTGCAGGAGCCCCTGAACTGGAACAGCATGGCCGACAGCTCCTGTGCAACAGACTGGAGGAGGGGAGGGAGACTGAGGGAGAGAGGGAGGGAGGGAGGGAGGGGGAAAAAAAGCCATGTGAAAGATCCACCACCTTCACCTTCCCTCCTTTGCCCATCGCTCTCCCGGTTTGTCCTGCCAGGCTGTGCTGTGTGGGGATGCCCTCATGGGTGGTGGGCTGGGTGGGATATCTGGGTCACCTTCCCCAACCAAATGTTCCCTCCTGGGCCAAGCACATGGCACATTTCAGAGCAGCCACCTGCACCCCGGGCTTATTCCTGCTGCAGGGGGGGTGATGTTGGATCTGACTTGTCCAAAAATAAATACCCAGGCGGTTCCGGAGAGAGGCTGAAGCTGCCTTGGGAAGGGCAGGAGCAGGCTGACCCCAGAGACTCAGCTGGCTGTTTTGAGGAGCTGATGTTGCATGAGAAAGGGACAATTGGTGCTCCAGGGGCTTTGTAAAGTGCTGGGCTTGTAAATTAACTGTTTGACACCAACAGTGATGGAGAACAGTGGGGGGCAGGGGATGCATGGAAGGAAGGGGCAGTTTCTCTTGATTTATTTGTATTCCTCCTGCAATGCCTCTCCTCCTAACACCTGAGCAGTCCAAAATAACTTGCACAGAGCCTTCCAGTGCCGGAGCTAAAAGCACTTCATAAGCCTTAATGAATCAAGCTGTGCAACAGCCCTGTGAGGAATTATTATTCCCAATGGTGAGGGAAGGATAAGGGAAAAATGCTCATGTTTGGGGGCCTCCATTTAGATGCTCCAGTCCATCCTCGTGCACCTTCCCACAGCAGCCTCCCAGGCAAGCAACTGAGGCAAAACTTGAGAACTGAAAAAAAATAAAGCTAAGTTAAAAAAAAAAGAAACCAGGCCATGCACTGAGGCACTCTGACAGGGATCTGTGGGGGAATTAACTGAGCATCTAAGTTTAAAATGTAATGCAAAGTGATTTCTGGAGATTGTATGGATGGTGAAAAGTGGGAATCCTGCAGAGCCTCTGTCTTGTCCTTAAGCATAAAGAGGCTTCAAATTCAGATCTGCTCTTTGAAGCTGAGACTAATTTCTCCTGCTTAGGGATCCAAGTAAAACCCATATATGACCTGTGGATACAAATATAAGCAAGTGGGAATACAAATTCCTGCTTGGACACCCAAGATAAAGTTTTCCGAAGTCCTCTGTATTGCATTCCCCAGACTTTTCTGGGAATAGGTTTTCACCATTACCTTTAATTGCAATGTCAGGTCATTGCTTCTACCAACATCTCCCTAACAAATTTGATCAAACCTGCCTATGCCAGCAGTGCTGATGGCAATGCCTCACCTCAGCAAGCTGACTGGGAGAAGAATTTGACATTTGTCCCTGGAAAATCTCACAAGTCCCTCCAAAATGAAGTCAGAGGAGAGTAAATGGGTCCTGCTGCGCTCTGGATCAGACCTGCTTTCATGCAGGGACTGAAATGGATATTTAAGAGTCCCAAGATATGACAATAAACTGTATTTCAGTCTCCATGGGATGTTTGGTTGTGAACTTTTGTGGGGGCATTTGCTCCTTCTGGAGAAGCAGAGACAGAATTTCAACAGAACAACTCCTTAGAACCTGATCTGCAGAGGTGCATGGAGAGGGGATGTTTGCACAGATACTTCCAGCATTTTTTCAGAATTCCTCCTTTCAGGAGGCAGTGCTGACTGCTCTGTTAGAGGCTGGGCTCAGCCTTCCTGCTGCTTGTTGGGTACCCGAAGCTGAAGGGTCTCCAAGCCTGTTGGGCACTGTGGGCTGTGCAGGAGCTGCCATCCACTCTCAAAGGCCATCTCTGGGACGTTCCTCTCTGGAGATCCTACCCTGCAGAGTCAGGGCAACGTGGGCCTGACCTTAGATGAAAGTTGTATGGCTTCAGTTAAAGATGCTTCATTTTTTACTCCTTTTATTGCCTCTGATTTTGCTTTTTTTCCAAGGGAGCTGGTGCAAGTTGACACAATAGATTAAACCATGAGTCGTAGTTGAAGAATCCTGTGTTTTATTATCAGGGATAAATAATATCTCCCCCAGAGGAAAATGGGAGAACACAAGGTCACCCAGCATGCCCAGAGCGGAGCCTGAATAGAAGCTGTAAGTTGCTCCAGCCTCCCGTGCAGCCTGAGCTTCGTTCTGAAGGCAGAGGGGTTTATTCTTCAAAGTACCACTTTCCTTTGCTACCTGCAGACAAATAGGTTGCTCTAAGATGCGTTCCACGAGCTGATTTTTGATTCATGAAAGCCTGAACCAACACTGATCACAAGAGAATCGACAGTGATCATAAAATATGAAAGGTTTTTAAGAAGGACTCTACATCATACTGAGGTCTGCAGCAGGATTTCTGCTCCAGAGCCAGAGGGGCCAAATGCATCCCTGATTTATTGATGAAAACATGGAAGTGAAAGCAGCAAAAGCAGAATTTTGCCCCTGTATATTCAAGGCTACCTAATGCCACAGAAGCTTTTAGGAAATCTACCACTTTAAGCATAAACACAAGACAATTTTGTTCTCATGCGATTTTCTTGCCAATGCTTTTTCTTAAAAATCTGTACGGCTGTCATATAAAATATGCCTGGGTTTGTTCTAATTTAGATTACGCATATTTGTCCTCAGTGAATGATTGATTAAGTGCTCTGATCTTGACTGCTATGTTAGCAGCAGGGTATCTGTGCAAGAGGATTGGGAAGCTCATTGGATAAATGGTAGAGATGAAATCTTAGCTGTTACAGATCTGGGTTTCTTGTTCACAGCCAAGGCAAATGCTGTCTCCTGTGCAATAACAAACATGCTTTGTAATGTGTTCCAGGACAGGGCTGAGCCTGACTTTGTTTCCTCACGGAGGGGCTTTAAGCTGTCACAATACCGTGGCACCAAACTCTTCGTGTCACAGATCTCACTGCAAAGAGGGTATCTCTGAGTTCACTGGATCAGTTGTGATTTACGCTGATGTAACTCAAAACAAAATGTGTCTCACTGACATCTGTGGAGCTGCTCAGATAAAACCAACACACAAGCAAAATTAGGGGAGAAATAAGATCTGTCTGTGCAACTGAGCTCGTTCAAAGCAGCAAGCATGGCTTAGCAGGACTGACCAAAATGGAAAACCTCCTTCAGGGGTTAGTTACCGTGTCAATCTCACTTTACCATCGCTGACCCTGATCTGGGAGCAAATACATTGTTACCCACTGGAGCTGAGAGATATTTTCTTGCTTATTTGTATAATCTTAGGTTCTGTACTTCTTACAGGAAATTATGTCAATTTATGATTCATCATCTTTTCATTTGTTTGTGTTTATGAGCTAGAATGGACACAACTAAAGGTACCTGAATATACCGACTTTAAAAAAAAAAATCCATCTTACTTTTCTTTAGGGCATCTTCATTTCTACACTGGTCTATTGAATTGTCTTTGCAACACCGTAGCACTAAGAAGGTGTGGTAAGAGAACAGGCAATTATGAAAAGAAAAGAGGATTTTTTTTTTCTCCTTTTCTCTTTCTGAATCATTTCTCTGACCTTCTTGGAGGTGTAGAGAAAGCTTCCAAGACCATCAGAATAAATAGGTTGTTTACTGTGATGCTTGCAGCCTTGGAAAAAAAAAAAAGAATAAAGAAAAGAAAATCCCTATGCTCACTGTCTTCCGAAAGGAGACAGATGAAGTGTGAACTCTAGAGAAGATATTCCAAAATCTGCACATGATGCTGTCACAGTAAAGCAGAATAAACCAGAAGAAAGCTAAACAAAAAGGTGATGACCCCAGAGGGACTCAGCACCCTCCTTCTTGTCACGAACTTTGGGGAAAAACAAGGGGCAGGTCGCAGAAATACCAAAACAAGGGGATTTATCTTGATTAAAAACTCTGTCCCAGCCTAATTTCCCGTGATCAGGGTATCACGCTTGCCATTGCCTGCACTGATTCGCTCCCAGCCCCTGCACACGCCGGGGCAGGACCGCAGGTGACCCCTGAGCCATCGCGGCCGCCCAGCCCCGAGCCCTTTGCCGAGGCGCTCCACGGCCTGCAGCCGCGGAGGGAAGTGCTAAGCTGTGTTAATGATGCCGTGTTATCACCAGGCTCTAATGCTGCCTGGGATGGATGTCACTGCTGTGTATGTTCCTGCAGATCAGTTGGTAATTACACTTGGATCCAAAGTAATTACGCTGAGACTTGCACTCCGGTTTAGGAGACAGAAATAACCACGCACCCGCCTGGTCCCACACGTAGCACTTGTGATGTAATTTAATAGCCAGCTACTAACACGAAAGTAAAGAGGCATTTCTCTTATATTTATGCCCTTTTAAATTAAACATCGGTGTTTTTCCCTGTGAAAGGAGCACTGTGCCACTGGTCTCCTTTTCCCACTCAAGCGCCCTCCTCTTTTCCTGACAAAATGAAATACACCGAAGGAAAATAAATATTTATGAGCTCCTCCTGTGGTGTGATTGTTTTGACGAAGGTCTTGCTTTGGCTTCACTCTCTGCCCTATTTAAGATTTCGTCAGGGAAAAGCCATCCCTCTAAAGGCTGGAGGGAGATGAGGCATTTGGATGAGTTTTGTGGTCTTTGGGTGGGGAGCAGAGGGACCAACCTTCCTTTTGGAGGTTTTCCAGGTCACATCTGCCAGTGTGTTTCCTCTTTAACCTCCCAACACTAAACACCTGGACAGCTGTAGCACTGCATTAAGCACCTATTTTTGATGAGGAGCTCAGAGGCGAGGGAGGCAGCCGGGTGCCCGGAGCCCACCTGCAAAGAGAACCTTCCCTGTCTGCAGCTCTGTTTCCCAACCATCCATCAGCAGAGCACACAGCACTTTTCTCACGTAGAATCCTCTTGTGCATTTCCAAATAAGCCAAGGCTCTGCAAACATTCCCCTCCCTTCAGGGTGAGGAGCTTACTGTGGTTGGGAAAAGAAAGAGTTTACTGTGATCTCTTTCTTTTGGCAATGTCTGGGTAATCATTGCTCATAATAATGCCATCCCAGATGTTGAAACATCTCCTGTATTAATTTTACCCAGAAGATAATTTCCCTTAGAAATCATGTGCAAATCCCCTGTTCTAATTTAAGAATTAATTCAGTACACTAAATCTTAGCACTTCATCCTGGAAATGTTTTGCAGTGTCTGTTAACCCTTTGCAACAACAGCAACCAGCCCAAATGGGAGACGTTGAGCTGTAACGAAGACTGTCTCTCATACCAAGCTCTTTTTGAGGCCAGCACACAATATTTTGAAGCCTAGGCACCTAGAGCCTACCTGCTTGAATGACTTCCTTCTCCCCAGAGAATCACAAACATAAATTAATTTGCTGATGCAATCATGGGGGGCAGACACACCAGTGGTCCCAGACACCCCACTGCAGTGGTGCCTGGGACTGCCATCCCACCCACAACCAGGGTTTTGACAGATGCTAGGAGTGAAAATAGGATGATTCTACATTTAACCACACATGGAGGAAAAAGAGGAGCTGAGTGGTTTGGCTGAACCTGTGTAAGAAATGTATGGGAGATCTGAGAGCACGTCACACTTGGGAGTCCTGGATGTGGGTCAGTAGTACCTGGCCATCTCTCCCTCCCTGGCTGGGCTCAGGCACTCAGAAGTTCACACCAGTACTACTGCACAAAAGTACTGCAGGTGTGAACTGCTTCAGGCCTTTGCTGGGCTTTCTTCATTTAATTTACAATGGAAACTGTGTCAGACTCCAGACTGGGCATTTTCCTGCCCTTCCACGTTGTGACAATCTTAAAGCATCGCAGCCTTTCTACTGAAAGTCTTTGACTGCCATTGAAAACAGTGAAGAAAATAAAGAGGCCAAATCTCTGAATTTCCCTCAGCTATGTGAGATCAGAGTACAGTCCAGAACACCTTTTGTGGAACAGGATGCTCTAAAAAAAGATTTCCTCATTCCTAGCAGAACAACATGATTTTATTCCATCCCAGTGATAATACCCAGCAACTGCCTCATGCAGCCCGAGGTCACATTTGGGATTCCACTGGTTTTACTGGGGGTGGCTGTCTTTGCACAAGCAGCACCTCGTGCACTTTGCAGAGCAGAGGGCCAGCCAAGGACCTGCTCCAAAGAGGATTCGTTTGGAATCAGCTTTGATAATTATCATAAGGTGATAAAAGGTGATTAGTGCCGGGATATTCCGGCACCTCCACCACCTCCCAAACTCCCTGATGCTGTACTGGGACTGTGCAGCAACTTGGCCTCAGAGGAGAGGAATGATGCAACCCCCCACAAAAATCCTTTCTCTTTCATTTCAATAAAATAGACTGGGAAAATACTGCTGTGTCCTTCTGGTCCTTAAGCGAAGGAGGCTGCATTTGTGCTACCCTGAATTTCAGCACACTGACAACTGCAGGCTGGATCTGCTGGCCCAGCAGTCCAAGCCTGTGCACTGGTTATTATTCCTCCTGATGAATTCACTTGGGGGATCTGCTCCTTGAATGCAAAGCTCTCAGGTCAGGACAAATGGAAAATGCATTACATGGAGCGTGACATGCTGTGAGTCCCAGAAATGTGTTCAGATATGTCCATGGGCAGTGGGATAAAGCTGTTCCTTTATCTCACAGTTGCTGCTGGAATTTCCTTCTGCAAACCTGTTTTTGTATCAGCAATGGCTATTTGCAGAGAAATATTGGAGTTTCTTGTATTTATTACGTATTGAAATATAACAAGCTAAAATCACAGCTTTGTTCTTATTTTTATTAGTGGGGGACATGACAAAAAAGACCCAATATCAAATCTGAAATATCTAGAAAGCCTTTCTCTAAGAAAACAAGAACTTGAAGTGTTGCTCTGAAGGGAAAGATAGCTGCAGTTTTCCAACAAAAATTTTTCTGCAGCATCTCAGGATCTTAATCCCAAAAAGGAACAGTTTGTGGTGTCTGAGGCCCTGATCCTGCCATGAAACATGTATTGGCTGGTTTTGTGGGAGTTTTCTCCTTTCTTCAGCAAGGGAGAGACAGAGTTTAGTCCTGTTTAGTGAATTGTCACAAGACAAGACACAAATACTCTCACCCAACCCACTGATCTTTCTAGAAGACTTTTTGTATCATTTGTTTTGCTGTTTTCATTTGCTTTGCTGCTCTCCTGAGCCCCAGGATACTACATTCCCATTCAGGGAGTTTTGTATTCATCTTTGAAGGAACAGAACTGTGTTTGCAGAGACGTTTTGCAGCTCAGATCAACATCCACAGGTCTTGGTCCCACCCAGAGTTTCCCAAATGTGTAGGATGTGGGAAGCTGAGGCGTGGATGAGTTGATATAACCAAGGTTCAAGCGGGCAGAAGTTCACTGTCAGTTTGGTGGCCTGGGAGAGGTCCTGGTGTCTGCTGGAGGTGGGAGCAGAGGTCCTGTGCAGCCTGTTGGCAGCAGCAAGGAAGGAAGTATCTCAGCAATAAATGATGCCCACTGTCAGCACTGCTCATCCCTCGCTGTGAACACTCAGCCCTGGCACCTCTTGCTCCCAGGACGCAGCTCCCAAGCTCAGTGTTTGAGCTGAGGATGGTGAGCGTAGGCACAATGGAACATTTTCATTTCCCTCCCTTCATTTCCCCTCCCACAAGGGAAAAAAACTTGGTTTTAAAGTCTGCTCTTGTTTGATAACTTCCCTTAACTACCAGCTAAATAATACATGAACACTGAGCCACGGTGCTGACTGATGACTCCCTCTCCTGACCCTGTTTTATTTTTATTGCTTGGCTCGGGCCAGTTCCTTCAAGTCCTGAATCATCAGAACAGAGACCTTGAGGTATTCCAGGCAAATCAATCCCTGGCCCATTGACATATTGCTTTAGCTAACCAACCATACAACTTCGCTTTTCCCTGATAATTTCTCAATTAATTGCTTTTCAGCTCTCATTCGTTACAAGGTCAGGCTGTGACTGGACTTGTACATTCCCATCTCTGATAAACTCTCCTGGTCCCCTAATCAGCCACGACTGGGATTTTAGTTCCATTAACTTATTCATCATCCAGACATTTTCATCTTGGGGAGCTTGACTTTTGATTGTATCAGGAGTATCTTCAATTATTTAAGAGGACTTAAAATTGCCTTCTTACCCAAAAGGAAAATGCATTTGGAGCCCTGAAAATTGATCATATTGGACCAGTGTCTTTTGGATGTTCATATGTGCAAGCCCATGTTAAATAAAAAGCTCCTGCATGGCCAGAGCAGAGGAATTTGCTGCTGGTGAACATGTGTGTGCATGAGGCTGGCTCTATTAAGATGTCAGCTATAGGGGAATGACAGTGTGCTGATGACTGGTGGCTTACTAATGCTAAATCACGCCTGAGATTCTGTTCCATGATGTCAAACATTGATTCAGTTTCCGTGGGAAGTTATGCAAATGCCAGAGCCCTTCAACGAGATCTGAGACTGAAATTGCAAGCAAAAAAACCCCCTAATAATAATAAAAAAAAATGCTTCCCCTCTCCTGGCAAGAAATCTTTTTGGAAAATCTTGAAGGGAGCTGCTCCAGGAAGGGGGTGTGTTTTCAACAGGCCCCCACAGGCAGAAGGACTCGTAGGACCCGTCTTCAGCTTTGATGGAATCTGGGAGCCAAATCCTTTTCTTCTGCTTCAACCTTCTGTCTGGGGCTGTGCTTCATCTTTGCAGCAGCTAGTCCAGTCCAAGCAGCAACCCACTGGTGCCACTTTCCACGAAATTCATCTTTCAACAGAAGCAGCAGGCCGTGTTACACAATGAAATGTCCTCCATCTCAGCTCTTCTCCACGCCCCTCTTCCCACACCTTACATCCAGGCAAAGCTCCTAAGAGTCTGCAAGCTTCTCCCAGGGGCAAAACTGGTGGCAAACCCAGACAAACTGGCATCAGCTGGGAAATGGTGAATTTCTGAACACAGTGGTGGGGCCAAGGAGCCTGGGATCCCACCTTGCTCTTTGTCCCAGGCTCTGTGGCTTTCTCTCTGACTGAAACCCACCTTCCTAGGGTGGTACTGGGGAACTGTTTTAGATAATCTGAGTGCTTCAGACTCTGAAGAATATCCACAGAGAGAGGTCAAACTGTATTGACAGGCTCTCTAGGAAGAAAAGCTAGTTTAATATTGGCAAGACAAGACTGCTGCATATTTCAGAGGAGCCTCTTCTTCCAGGAAATGTGCTCTGGTTTCAGTTCCCTTTCTGCCGAACATGGGTGGTAGCTTTTATCACCCATGATTTCATTGCAGGCCACAGAATGATGGATTTTTCTGGCAGAACCCTATGCTCACACTTCTGAGTGCAAATTTTCATAATTCACTTAAAAAGAAAAGCCCACATTATCACTGAGAAGGGCTCAAAAAAAAAGACTAAAAGCACAGAAAATTGAAAAAAACCTGCACCAGAAGTGCCTTGTGATGAAGGGAAGTGCAACAGCAACAACAGTATGAACTCTGGGGTGTTGCTTTGCTTGTTTTTCCCCCCAGACTGCCATAACTCACCCATCCCACTGGGAAAAAATGTGCCCTTTCTTGATGCCTCAGCAAGAAGGGCCTTTCCATGGTCTCTGTCTCTTCCTGTCAATGATGTACCAGAAGGCACCAACACTTGGAGGACGTGAAGAAACGTACAGTTCTTTCCCCTCCTGTTGCTAGGATTCACAGCTCTACCCCACCACTTTCCGGGGCTTCAGATCCTATTTTGGCTGTAGGAGAAAAGAAAGAAACCTTGTTGCTTCCAGGCTTTCTGCATAAGTCTTGAGCAGCTCCAATGCCAACCCTTATAATATTGCTACAGTCAGACATAAAATCTTAATGCACAATAGTGCCTTGAATCTTACATTCTTCTGAAAAAGGTGAGTCCCCAGTAGTAAATGAAATATTAAACATTATTAAATATGAAACAGCTAAACCTGGATTCCATTAAAATGAATCTTTCATGGTTTTCCTGGTTTCTTTTTCCCATTCCTTTTTTTTTTTTCCCCAGGGAGCGCACTGATCTCATGAGCTTTTATGTGTCCTTTTAAAGGCAGAAAAATCACAGGTAATTTAAGTCTATTCTATTCAGATTTATTTTAGCTGGAAAACAAATCAAGGCAGTGAAACCCTCGCTTGGTCGCATCTCTCTGACTGAACCGTTCGGCAGTCAATATCAAAGGCTCACCTAAAGACTCTCTTGTAATGCCTGCTGACATGTGCCACCTATTTAGAAATCTTGTACCCAGTTACACACTCTACTTTCATTTGGAATGGCTTTAATCTTCCACCATACACTAAAAAAAAACCCCTCCCTCTCATTACATAGGATGCATTTTGAGCTGGTTTTGCTGCTCCTGCAGGTTTTCTGGGAGTTAAACTGTGTCTGAGGTGAGTGCCCACATGGGAGCTGGCAGCTGGGCATCAAAGGGAATGTCTCAGAGAAAAAGCTTGGGGTTTTACAGAGCTGCCCTTAGGCTGGCTGATGACACAGATTTGACTGAGGGCATGACTGCACTGATAGCACAAGTCTCAATATTGTCACTACATTTCATGACTGTAGTATTTGCACCTCAAAATTCATGAGAATATGGCAATCTGTGAATCTCTGTTGCTGGAAAAAACCAAGGTGTGTCCTTCTCATGACACGTATTTATGTCCCTGCATTCAGAACTTCAGCCCTTTCTGTTGTTATTAACTTCTGTATTTGAAGAGGGCTGGTAGAAATTTTTAGAAGAGGATGGGAAAAAGAGCTCTTGGCCTTGCTAGGAGGATGCCAGAGCCTGGATCTGTGTGAGAGCATTCCCTGGCTCTGGCTGGGAGACTGCTGAATCAGGCTGGCTCTGGTGGGAGGTTGCATCTCCAGCACACACCTTAATTCTCGACTTGCTGCTGCAAACATGCGTGAATTAATCTACAGACACATTTCTGGACTGGAAGGCAGTAAGTACTAAGGAAGACAAGTTAAAATGGCAAAGAAGGTAGAAGGCCATTAATTATTCATGACTACTGTTCCATTTTGTGCAAAAAGCCTTTCTGCCTTGCTTTCCATTTTGCTTTGCTTGGGTCACTTCTGAGGCTCAGCAGAGGAGATTTAAATGGACTCCCCACCTCAGGAGCTCGTGCTGATGGTTCCCTCGCATCCAGCTGGGTTTTGCATCTCTCCCTCCAGGAATTCAGCAAAGTGGAGTCCTGCAGCAAAGTGGGAAAATCCACACTCTGCCCTGGTTCTGAGTGTGCCATTTTTCAGATTTCTGGAAAAAAAAAAAAAAAATAAATTGTGATTTGTGCAAGGTTATTTTCTGTATTTAAAAACTAATGTTTTCTTTTTGCTGTGGTTCTACTTCAGCTGAGATGGCACAAGCATCCCAGCAGCATGGCCTTCTGGCAGCCTGACCAGAAGCATACGCTCTTGGTCTGGTTTTGTAAGGGCTTTTTATGCCTTTTTCTGGCCTGACACCCTTGGAATGGAGAGCAGCGAATCCCAACTGCATTATTTATTTATTTTAATGAACTGCCTTTGGCCAGCTCACGTTTTCACCACAAAGATTTCAGATTGCCTCAGAGCACCAGAAAACATGCTGCAAACTGCTATGAAGCTGAGACACGAACATGTCAAATAAGTGATCCACATGAGAGTAGATAGACGTGACATTTAGTAATCATCTTTCTTGGACAAAATGGGGCATTGCTGTCACTTTAAGTAAATCTCAGTCAAATTTCTGGCATTTTACCATAGGGGAAACAGGAGGCATAATAGTAAATTTCTCTTTTGAAAATATAAAAGATCAACCTTGGGAAAAAAATATGGTTGCCACAATTTAAGGTGTAATACCTCATCCCAGCTCGGCCAGCCGTTTCCTGGCTGCTGATATCAATATGTCACTCCTAATGTTTACTGATGTTCACTTTACAAATGACTTTGCCTCGCTGTCAGAGTATCTGTCACTGGCTTCTCTTCCCCCTCTTTGCCTCTCATCCCCTTTAATAAAGATTAATATCTTTGAGGTTAAGCAAAAAGATCACATGCTACGTAAATCACACACACAGGTCTGATATTTAAAAAAAGATGAACACGTAATTGCTGAGATTATGTGAGCAAATTGGGTAATTCCTGGCCTAAATGAACAGAGTTGGCTTTTGTGGGATCAGTTAATCTAAGTGCACATTCAAATAAAGTGTATTTTGTGCAGGAATTTGAGCTTCTAAAGGTTCCCCACTTGAAGAAGTGTAGAAGCTCAAAGCAAAAACTGGTGAGTTTAACTTCTACAGCTTCTCTGAAGCTTCAATATGTTTAAAAGACATGCAGAGTGGGGATTCTATAAAAATGTGGCACACTAGCTTTCCATATTTATAGTCCACCAGTGACTTCTATATTAAACGGTTTCAGTCTATGAGTCCAAACAAGATTTTTCAACCTGTCACTCCTGCAGCTCAGCCTGGTACATGAAATGCTAAACGTGTTCTGGCTGCTTTGTACATCTTCCTTGACAAACACCTGAAGTAATGACTCCAGAATGAATATTTAGCTGGCAATTTTATGGATGAAGCACAAACCAGTTATTTTGGCTTTGCAATGCTAAGAGTCGTGAATGTGCACTTGGCTTTTAAACTGCCAGATGCAGCTTGGGAGGCACAGTGAAGGAGATGATGGACCCTTCACATAAACTATGATCCAAGTAAGGTTTGCCTGGCCAAGAACTGCAGGCTCAGACCAAAACATGAGATCATACCTATGTACCAAAACCTACAAGATCAGACTAAAACAGCTGCTGTAGAGGTCAAACTTAGGCTCATTTTTCTGACCACTGCCTTTGCTGTGCATGTAGGACAATCCTGTGGTTAAGGGTGGAAGATACAGATCCATGGTCCAATGTAGACATTTTCCTGCAGACTTCCCAGCCAAGCTCCATGGGTCAGCTCTACTAAAGAAAGCAACACCTCAAAAGGGATTTCAGCCCTTCTTCCTGATCTATTAACCTGCAGTCCTTCCCTTCTGGGCACTCCAGCTTTGGTGTTACAGCTCTCTGATACCCTCAGCAGTAATTCTGTGTATCCTCAGATTTACGGCAGCTCTGGTGTGGCCGAGCCTCTCAGTTTGTGGTTTGTGCATCTGACCCACTGGGAACTTGCACACAAAGGCTCTTTTGCTCTCTTCCAGGCACGGAAATTTCTCTGAAAGTGGTGGAAACTGAGCACAGGACACTGGAGATCCAGGTCTTGTGCTGTCTGGGAGGCCCCAGACCCACCTCTTTGCATGGTGCAGTATCTCCTTTTCGGCACTGTGGGTGTTTTATATTTTGCATGGTTATGTGTGGTGGTGACCTGGCTCCTCTCCATCCTGCCCCTTCAAGAAGCTTCCCTAGAAATGGAGAAAACCCTGAGGACATGCTGGATCAGGAATGGAGTACATAAAGGGTTGTGGCTTTATGAAGACACTTCTTTAGGAGTGGAGCATTTTGGTTCTGTTTCGTGCTTTATCCAGAAGCAGTTTGACATAAATTGTTGGATTTAACCCCTAAACTCTGAGTAAAACCCTCCTCCAGGTGTCAAAGGCGACATCCCTGTCAGTGCCCAAACCACAGCCTCCTCTTTGAGCAGGTACATTTTGCTGTGCTGTGAACTCCAGCTCAGGGATAACTGCACCTCCTGAATCTGCAGGGATGGGACAGTTCGAGAGGCAGATCTCATGCAAAGGGCATCGATGGTGTTCTTTAGGTTCACACAAAACCTTCCAACTACTGGCAAGCAAAAAAAGAGCTGGTACCAAAAGCCAGTTCCTGAAGGGAGAATTGTGTGTGTTATTCCTCTCCAATGCACCAACAAAACTATTGTGCTCAGAAGATGACTCTGAAACTGCCTTTTGTTGTATTTTGTATGAAGTAGGATTTTCTATCTGCAATAACCACCGGGTGATTTTATTCCTAGGAACTAGATTATTTTACAATAAAGGCAAAGAACCTCCAATTATTTTAGCAAGCAAAGAAAAAACACCTCTAAACATTCCAAGAATATTACAAAATGTCCTAAAACAAACTTAGTTTTCACTCACATGATTGATATGTGCACTATTTTACTGCACAACACTGTTTTTCTGACACAGAATTGTTTCTTTCAACTATAGCTAACTTGATTCTCTGTGTAGCAGGATCTGAGGCCAGTAAACCATGAAGAAATTTTACACTGCAGACTGCAGCAAGCAGAGGTCTCTCTAGTGAAGGCATTATTTTACAAAATGATGGATGTGCATATTTATTTGCTCTGTGACTTCCATGTCAGGTTTGTCATATTTCCTCAAATTACTAGTTAAACCAAGGTTTTGAGTTTTGTTTTGTTTTTGTTTCTGCTGAAGCCTGCAGGCTCAATATACCTTATAAAAATCAAGCTGTAATTTATCTGCTCCATAGATCATGTGTAACAATAATCACTCTGGAGTCTGTGCCGGGTTCGGATGTCTGGCTTTGTTGGAAGAGATGTATGAAGTGAACAAAAATCTTCCTGATTTTCATACTCTGCAATAAACCTGAAATATGGAGAGAAGTGAAACATGTATTTAAATTAAACCAAGGAGTCATGACAAAGAAGGAGTACAGAGAAATACACGCACACCCAGACACATATTTTGCAATGACACAGTATTATTTCTCTTACCAGATGGACCTCTACAAGTTCTGCACACTCCATGCTGCAGAAATTCAGCAATCAAGGCAGTGAAACAATTTTCACCCTCAACTTGGATTTACCAGAACAGTGAATTGCTAACTTGCATTTTGCAGGGATAAAAATCTTTGCCAACACAAAAACGTGGGGACCCCCAAAAGGGTTCATATTCACAGGCACTGCCTGCGATGTTTAAGTGCTACTTCACACTAAATTCACTGCTCGGTGTTAATGCTTGTTTCGCATACATATGGGTAATTTTGGAAAGGCCACGAGAAAAACCTCAGAAACTGTTTCTAGGTGTTTGCAAAAATAATAATAATAACAGGCTAAAAGTATTAGCTGACCAATCTAACCACACACAAATGGAAAACTCACCGAAGGTTATTGTCGCCTCAATCCCCTCCACACCCACCCCCACCTCTGGGGAAGCCGGAGAATAATCTTAATGCACTGAAATATTTTTTATTGCCCGGGGTGGGCAGTTCCTCCCACAGCCAAACTGCCTTTTGCAAGGCATTTCTCTCCTTGTTTCGTTTGTCACAGCACCATAAAGGAGATGTGATTCACGCTGCACCTCCCCGCGTGGGGATGCGAGACCGTGCAAGGCGCCTGCCGGGGCCACGCGTGTCCCTTGTCACTGCACAAGGGGTTAATCAGCAGCCAGGCTCTGTCACCGCCGGGGCCCCAAGGAAGCCTAGCACTGGGAAAAGATTTCTGGTCCACTGGCTGTAGGAACACAGAGCTGCAGCGAGGCCCTGGCATGAGGAAGAGATTGCGATTTTAAAATTAATTAATTGTCTCTGCGATGAACTTCGTCAGAGAGCTGCAGCCCCACTCTGGTTGTGGAGGGGGGGTACCTCCTCTGCTCCCCAGACAATGCCATGCCTGGGACTGGATGGATAAAACACATCCTGGGAGGCAGACCCAAAAGCCCAAGGTCTGGTTAGTCTGCAGCCTGAGTTACAGGGCAAATCTGATTCTGCCTGCAGCTCCCCAAATTCTCTCTTGTCTTTTTTTTTTTTTTTTAAAAAACCCCTAAATTGCAGTGGCACCGTCATTAAGAGATCCACCAGAAGCCTGGAAGAAGAGATTAGCACATACCAGAGTGACAGGGCTGCTGGGAAGGGGAAAAAATAGACAACATCAGTGCAATGTACCATTAAAAGTATGGAGTGACAGATGACAGTTGGTCCGTGATGGGGTGATTCAGCTAAATGGTAAACAGAAGGGCGAATTCTGATCTCGCTTATGCCAACATAAACCTTGGGCTGCAGAGGAGCTGCTTCGCATCTCTAGGACCGGAGTGGAGCCCATAAAAGCTGTGACTCAGCCAGATAATCTCTGACAACTGTTAGCACTGTGGTAAATATGGCAACGTGGCAGGCTGGAAAAGGGGCTAAAAAAAGTTTCGCTTCCACACTTCCAAAACGAAATGTTTCAGAGGTTTTTTATCTCCAAACGACATCTAAATTCTTGGTAGCAGTAATAGAAGTGGTTGAGAAATATTGAGGTAAAACATGTTGGGGTGTTTTTTTTTAAGGTTGGATGAAATATTTTGATTGAGGCCAAATTAATGAGGTTGCTGAGCCAATGGGGTGAAAAGTCAGTTATCCCCATAAATTCCAGTCCCTCTGGAGAGGACCTGATGGGCACTTTGCACAACCATTGAGGGTGATGTGGTGGACAGACACTAACTCGTGCCTGCATGAGATAGACGAGGAAAGGCTTTCAAAAGGAGGTATTTGCTAAGGGAATGTTTAACATTTGTTTTTGCTTCAAAAACACATTTTCAAAGAGAGGATCCCATCCAAAACATATGTTCCCTCCCTGTGTGGGCAGGCGTGCAAACACCAACGTGGGACCGAGCAAACTGCAGAGGAGAGCATGGAAGCCAAAGCTAAAACTCTCCCATCTTGCTGCTGAGGCTTCCTCGTGATAAAGCTGCTGCTCTCTGATACTGGCACTAAGAAAAGGGTGGATTTGGTCTGTCCTGTCTCCTGGGTGTCTGAACCCCCTTGTCCCTTCACCCACTGGCACCATCCTGCACTACACTGTTTACATTTGTTAAGTGGCAATGTAAAAACTATCGGGATGTGAGCCTGTGCCACATTGCTCTTCTGATTAAGAGAATAAATTACCTTTTTAATTTCCATGGCTTCACTTTGTGAGGTATTGGTATTTTAACTCCAGTCCACACAGTGCCTGGTTTCACCAGCAAGCTACTGTGGTATCTGCAGAACTACAAATAAGCCATTTCTTGTGGAAAATGTTGAGTTTTTCACATTTTAGCTGCTCTGAAAGGCAGCTCTGCACAGAGATAAGGAGATCTGAAACCCTTCATCCTTGATGGGAAAGGCCATGAGAAGGGACTGTCCCATGGAGGCCACCATGGCAGCTGCATCACCCTCCAAGGCTTCAGGAAATTTAACATCACTCAGTGCCATTTTAAGATTTGGGGAAAAGTTTTTTGTATGAAGCAGAATTGCTTCCTCCTGTGAGCCCAGCTCGAGGTAGCAGTGAAAATGGGTCTAGGAAATAAAGCTCTGCACCTTATATAGGAAAGCTACCAAAAATATATGGATTGTGGAATTACTCTTTGCTGAGAAGGGAATTCAGATTTTATTCCTCCTATTGCGTTTTATTTCTTGTGTCATTACAGAATACACAAGCAGGTTATTCCCCAGCCACAAAAACAGTTGCAGCGAGATGCTGCAGTTGAAAAGAACAAAACAGGCAACAGTTCAACATTCTCAGTTAAGATCATTATGATACTATTAATGGATATTAATTACTGTTTATTTTACAAATATTAGGAAGCTAGTTTTCAAATTCACACCTCACCAAATGCTTTACAACAATGATTTGTTTCATTAATTTTATCAGCTGCATGCCTTGTTTTTTTTATAGCACATTCTTTGCTGAGAGACATTAATCTGTGATGGAGCATCCTAAGAGCCTGTGCAGAGGATCCAAGCTGATAAATGTTGGTGTACATTCTGCCCACCACTGTCAGTTTTTCAATTTGCAGTGTAGTTGGGGCACATAATAAATTTCTGGGGGTTTTATTTTTATTTTACAGAAGCCTTGAAATTTTTCTGTGCATATTTTCTCACTGTTTTAACATACATATGAGCCCTCAACATCCAAATGTCAAATTCTGTGTGATATGGGTTAGGTAATAAACCCTATGGTATTATTTTTAGAACACCTATAAAAATAACTAACACAGCTTAAAGTCATGTCTTAGTTAAATATTCAGCGTAGAATTGGTTTTTAGCTGAATTCAGTAGCCACTGTTTCTGAGTTTCTCACTAATAAATACAAAAATACAATAAATACAAAATGCTAATGGAAAGTGAACAGGAAAATATTCTGCATATGCTGAATTGACCTTATATTCAAAATGCAAAAATGCTTGTGCCAGGTGGTTAAGAAAAATAAAGTGGGTTAATGCTTACACCTGGATGATGAAGAGAACATCATTATTTCAAATATTTTCCTTAAATTCTCAAGGTTTACAAAACGTTGTGGCTTTCTCTATAATGGAAAGAGCAGGGAGTGGCAGCTAACACTAAATCCTATTTCTGATTTTGATCCAGATTCGTTCTTCCTGCCCGTTTCTGGAGGCTGTTCTGGAGCTGAGTGTTGCTGTGTTACCCCGGTGCCCCTGCGCCCATCTCAGGGGTGGGCAAGTGGCCCAAGGGAGCAGAGTCAGGTCCCTCCAGTGCCACCAGCTCCAGTCCAGCCGTGTCTGGCACACAGATCACGCAACACTCATGTGCCAGTACTCTTACAGCCCATGATCAGAGGGTTGCACACATCCTTACACCTCCCAGGTGATGAACTCCTCCCCAGGAGGAGCAGGAGGCAGAGCTGGAGGTCTGCACAACTTTCCTCCTGGTCAGGGCATGCCCTGGGTGAGAGTTTTACAGGCTGAGTGGAATCCCAAGCGGTTTTTGCTCTGCTCTT
>VZTH01018632.1:36788-55012 GCA_013397815.1 Aleadryas rufinucha
TATCTGCAGAACTACAAATAAGCCATTTCTTGTGGAAAATGTTGAGTTTTTCACATTTTAGCTGCTCTGAAAGGCAGCTCTGCACAGAGATAAGGAGATCTGAAACCCTTCATCCTTGATGGGAAAGGCCATGAGAAGGGACTGTCCCATGGAGGCCACCATGGCAGCTGCATCACCCTCCAAGGCTTCAGGAAATTTAACATCACTCAGTGCCATTTTAAGATTTGGGGAAAAGTTTTTTGTATGAAGCAGAATTGCTTCCTCCTGTGAGCCCAGCTCGAGGTAGCAGTGAAAATGGGTCTAGGAAATAAAGCTCTGCACCTTATATAGGAAAGCTACCAAAAATATATGGATTGTGGAATTACTCTTTGCTGAGAAGGGAATTCAGATTTTATTCCTCCTATTGCGTTTTATTTCTTGTGTCATTACAGAATACACAAGCAGATTATTCCCCAGCCACAAAAACAGTTGCAGCGAGATGCTGCAGTTGAAAAGAACAAAACAGGCAACAGTTCAACATTCTCAGTTAAGATCATTATGATACTATTAATGGATATTAATTTCTGTTTATTTTACAAATATTAGGAAGCTAGTTTTCAAATTCACACCTCACCAAATGCTTTACAACAATGATTTGTTTCATTAATTTTATCAGCTGCATGCCTTGTTTTTTTTATAGCACATTCTTTGCTGAGAGACATTAATCTGTGATGGAGCATCCTAAGAGCCTGTGCAGAGGATCCAAGCTGATAAATGTTGGTGTACATTCTGCCCACCACTGTCAGTTTTTCAATTTGCAGTGTAGTTGGGGCACATAATAAATTTCTGGGGGTTTTATTTTTATTTTACAGAAGCCTTGAAATTTTTCTGTGCATATTTTCTCACTGTTTTAACATACATATGAGCCCTCAACATCCAAATGTCAAATTCTGTGTGATATGGGTTAGGTAATAAACCCTATGGTATTATTTTTAGAACACCTATAAAAATAACTAACACAGCTTAAAGTCATGTCTTAGTTAAATATTCAGCGTAGAATTGGTTTTTAGCTGAATTCAGTAGCCACTGTTTCTGAGTTTCTCACTAATAAATACAAAAATACAATAAATACAAAATGCTAATGGAAAGTGAACAGGAAAATATTCTGCATATGCTGAATTGACCTTATATTCAAAATGCAAAAATGCTTGTGCCACGTGGTTAAGAAAAATAGAGTGGGTTAATGCTTACACGTGGATGATGAAGAGAACAGTGCACGCATCATTATTTCAAATATTTTCCTTAAATTCTCAAGGTTTACAAAATGTTGTGGCTTTCTCTATAATGGAAAGAACAGGGAATGGCAGCCAACACTAAATTCTATTTCTGATTTTGATCCAGATTCGTTCTTCCTGCCCGTTTCTGGAGGCTGTTCTGGAGCTGAGTGTTGCTGTGTTACCCCGGTGCCCCTGCGCCCATCTCAGGGGTGGGCAAGTGGCCCAAGGGAGCAGAGTCAGGTCCCTCCAGTGCCACCAGCTCCAGTCCAGCCGTGTCTGGCACACAGATCACGCAACACTCATGTGCCAGTAGTCTTACAGCCCATGATCAGAGGGTTGCACACATCCTTACACCTCCCAGGTGATGAACTCCTCCCCAGGAGGAGCAGGAGGCAGAGCTGGAGGTCTGCACAACTTTCCTCCTGGTCAGGGCATGCCCTGGGTGAGAGTTTTACAGGCTGAGTGGAATCCCAAGCGGTTTTTGCTCTGCTCTTCCCTGTCAGTCTGCTCTGCTCTTCCCTGTCAGTCTGCTGTGAATGCTCCCCTGGATGCTGAATTCCTCTGCTGAAAACTGGAGATGGAGCCAAAACTCAGGTGTTGGGATTGGACCTCCTGCCACTGCGCTGAGTGTGGTGTCTGTCGAGCACTGCCAGCGATGGATCAGTGCAGGAATGGCAGTGGGGAAACACTGCAACAGCAAATGGGTGCTGCTGCATTCCCTCCCCTCCCTCCCAGTCCCTGGGCCAAATTTCTTTATTCCTCTAAATATAACACAAAACCAGTGAAGTCAATAGAAAAACCAGTTAACCAGACCCTGACTCAGCCCTTGGTTTGCTTAAACTCCAGTGCTGTGGAGTTAACCCATGACATGCTTTAGTTTACCTTCATGTCTTTCCCCAGAGTAGACAGAGAATTTTATTTTTCATATTTGTTTCCCTGGACCTTGGCCAGCTGAATAGAGGTCAAATACATCAAGCTGGGTCTAAACTACAGGAAAAAAATGAGCTGCATTTCAACCTTTTTCTCTAGCAGAGTGACAATATAATTCATGTTTATATTCCTGCCTTCGCCACCGTCCTGCTGTTTGACCTTGGCGAAGTCACTTCATCTTTTTGGACCTTCATTTCTCCTCCAGCTTGTTCCTTTTGTCTTTAGACTAATATGGGGCAAAAATAGACAAATAGACAAAAACCTGGGGCAAAATGTGGCTCACGTTGTGCATTGGCGCTGTTACTACAAAGTGCTTCCACCTCCTGGACTCGAGGTTCAGACAGAAGTATGGAAAATAATATCAGCATAAATTCCAAGCATGGGATAAACATAGAGCAATGTACTGTCCCCATGCATGCCAGGGGTTCTCAGCATTCCCACCCAAATTAGCAGGCAGCTCTCTGATGCAGAGCAGCCCCGTGCCCAGCAGTTCTGCCATGCAGCAGGAAAAGCCAGTTCAGGTAAGACCAGGAGCTGAGCAAACGTGAAATGCCTTCATTTGAGTGAAACTCCCACTTTTATGGAGATGTTTGGCTATCTTCATATCTAATTTCAGGATCCAAACACCCCAATTTCCCCATAAGAATGTGTTCAAACATTGCTTGACTGCTAGTCTCCCTTGCTGCAGAGCTGGGAAGTCATCACGACTGATGAGGAGTCATTATGAAGTTGACAATTTGCCCCTTCCCTTCAAAAAACCAATTCTGCAGAGCTTCATTCCTTTCAGCCCACACCAGCTCTCATCCAAAGCCTTCCCTGCTGCTCGAAAGAAACCTGAAATTTCCCAACTGCAGGATTAAACTCATCCTCGCCCCCTCCAAACAAACAAACAAATAACAAAAGAGGGAAGAAATTATCTCTACAGTAGGGAGATGAATGTAAAGAGCTTATATGTTAATCATTAGTAGAAAAAAAATCCCAACTGAAGTCAGAAAAAAGAAAAGAAGAGATAAAGAGGGAATATGGACATTGGAAGGGGAAAAAAAGGCAAGAGCAGGAGATGCAAAGTGCTGCTGCCAAGAGTGTTGTTTGTCTGCTCTGAGAGTGGCCAGAGCCCTCTCCAGACTGGGGGAACAAAATTATTCAACTTTTAAAATCCCAGCAACTCCTGCAGTGAGTCCCCAGGGTCCCAACTCTCCTGCACCCCCTGGGTGGGGGCCACCCACCCTCTGCCCCCGTTGTCACCCTGTGCTCTGCCTGGCAGGAATGCTGAGAGCTGGCAAGGAGGGAGGGAAGGAGGGAGGGAAGGAGGGAGGGAAGGAGGGAGGGAAGGAGGGAGGGAAGGAGGGAGGGAAGGCAGCCCCCAAACCCAGCACCCCCCTGCGCCTTGCGAGCCCGTGGTCTCCTTTATACCCATCACTTGTTCAGGCATTCCTTTCTCCCCGTGATGACTACTTGCGAAATAAAGGCGCATTTCCTGATATTTATTATTATTTTTCTATATATATATTTTTTTTGGTATCCCTGGTCTGGAAGGAGTTAAAGTCATTATCTCCTCGATGTCCACCGCAGCACCGCATCCCCGCTGAGCGCCATCAGAGCAGCCGGGGCAGCGGCAGCGGTGACTTCACCTCGGCGCGCCGCAGCCTCGCGCGGTGCCCAACTGCTGGAGTTTGCTAATTTGTGTGTTTTCACTCGAGGCCTGCTGATTCAATCATTTTAAAGATGCCCATTTCTTCCAAGCCAGGGATTTTATGACTCTAAGGATTAGAAGCTGTTATCCCAACAAACCCTGGAGCTCTATATATTCTGATTTTATGGTAAGCTTCACTAATAAACTGTTTAAAACATATGCTAATTGTGTTTATTGTATTCTTTAATTATCATATGTATCATTAAAGATGTACTATTCCGTTTGGAATCCTAATACCTAATGCCCTCCTTTTATTTATTTATTTTCTGGTTTTTTTGGTATCGTTTCACAGTACTGCATTACTTTTTTAAAAAAAGAGAAAGGAAATGGAAATACAGATCTATATTTTAACAAGGAAGCTTATTTTCAATTTTCATTGTTTATTTAAAAGTAGAGTCTTTGAATTCAATTTGAAATCTCTCTCACGAAGAAAGGCAGGCAGGGAATGACATAACAAAACATGGCATTCTGTCTCTGTGCATTTTATTCTTTAATTTTTTTTTAAAATATGCCTCCCTATCATCTACTATGCTTAGTTCTCTGTTTTCAGACTGCTCAAAATGATAATTTACCCAGCTGAGTTGGGTTACGAAAGATCAGAATAATTGTCCCCTCATTTTTGTTATATCTCATTATTCTTATCATACATACACACACTCACACGCACACCCCAGCGTGTGCATAATAAATAAGGGTGTATTATGTATGTGTACATGCACCCATGTATACAAATGCATATTCACACTAATTGTGCTCATTTTTTACCCATTAATGAGGAGTTGTTTTTCCAAAATAGAGTTACCTGCCATCCGAACTGTGTGAGCAATTTTCACTGGTTTTAAGCCTGATCTCGATCCTGAAGGCTGTTTTATCCTGTTGCTTCAAAATGAGGGTGCCCCTGCACAATAAAAGCCTGGATTCAGGAAATGTTCCCCTCTCCTGACTTGCCCCCAACAGCCAGAACAATGTCCCCCAGCCCTGGCCACTGTTGAGGGCAGTGGCCTGCCCTGATTCCTATACTGCTTGTGTTATTTTCATTCATTTTTCTTTCTCACTTGGGAGAACAAACTGGCATTAACATGGGGCATTTTGCTCACTGCTGAAAGGGAAAACAGCAGTAAAAAAATCCCAGCTTTTTTCAGCTGCGCAAGTCAGGGGCAGGGCAGGAAGGCGCATGTGCAGCGAGATCAGTCCGTGGTCATCAATACTGCAGATGAGAATAATAAATACGTGCAGGCACACGACAGAAAAACGCAGCCACACTCATTTCTGCACTCACCTGCTCCAGCTCAGACCTTTGAGTCCTTTCACCCCCCATATTTGAGGAACATCCTGGGAAAAACATGATTTTCCCAACAGAGAGTTTTGTTTTGATGAGAAGGGCTGGAACTGCTGCGCTGCTTTGCTGCTGGCATAGTGGGGGATTTGCTCTCAGGAGTTTATCAATCAGATTTTTTTTATTTTAGTTGGTGAAGAATGTTTCCTTTAGGTACCAGATGTTAATGTCACCTCATGAATGAAACTGCTTCTCCAAATTGAATAATGTCATTTGCATTCACTCATTCTAAATAACATTGAAAAGTGGCAATGCTGCTTGTGTTAAAAATTCTTTTTCCAGGCAAAAAAGACTCTGCTTGGGTGTGCAAGACATCATAAAACATTGGGATTTGGATTCTTTAATAAACTTGTTAAATAAGTGTAGTATTGGGCCAAAAACTTAAAAACAATGTAATTTTGGTTCCTAAATAACAGCAACTCACAGCCTAAGCATCCACATCACATAATACAGAACTTAATATCGGGTCAGATTCTCTTTGCAGGGGCGATGGGTGAATTTGGGACAAGCTGCCCGCATAGGTGTTGTCACTTTTCACTTGCTGGGATCCCTGAGGACAGGATTAATTGTTTGTTCTGTCTTTTTGGAGATATAACCCCTTGTTGGTTTGAGATCCCAGCCACAGGTGTGCTTCAAGCTGCAGGAAGAAGTAGTGGATTGTATCCTGTCAAAACAAACCCACTGTGGTTAGAGACATCTCAGCCCGTGGCTGATTTTATCCTGAATTCCATGGGTGCAATATTTGGGGAGTTGGTGTGTCTGGGGGGCCCTGGGGGAGCACATCTCCCCTGCCTGCTCCAGCCCAGCCAGCACAGCTCTGCCCTTGCTGCAGCCCCTGGAAATGATCATTTTGCACAGCCCCACACAAATTAAAGCATCGCCATCTCTCCTTATTATATTAATGGATTTTATGCTACTTTTTAAATTACACTGTTTTCAAACAGGAATACATTTGAATGTCAGACTCTAATACCAAAATATAAATGTCAAGACCTCTGTACATCTCCAGCATGTAGGAACTAATTTAATCATCTCAGTGAAACGATTTCAGTTCAGACAATCACTTTGTTCGAGTGGAAGGGTTATGAAGAGGGTGCACAGCCACAGAGAAGTGCTTGCACACTATTTAGGGCCTTGCTTTTTTTATAGAAAGAAAACCAAGATGGGCATTTATTGAGGAGTGGAAATTCCCAGCCCCTGCCCAGCTGATGGCAACTGAGGCAATCGCACTGCGGGCTTGGAAAAATGATGCGCAGCACCGAGGAATAGTAAATGCTCATTTATTGGAGAAAAGAAGGGGAGGGGGCAGTGATGGAAAATGATTTTTTTCCCCTGTGTCTGGAGGAAAAAAAAGGACCATCTTGTGAAATCCAGGCTGCCTGGTCAGCGGGTGCTGCTGGGCTCCCGAGTGGGTGATCCTGCCGGCTGTGCACACGGATAACACGGACACGAGAGCAAAACCAGCAGCAGGTTTGCATATGGACTGTGGGCCTCCTGCTTCTAAAACACAGCTTAGACAGTTTCATTCCTCCTTTTTACATATGGCATCTAAAAAAAGGCAAAGGCAGTGCAGGCAGGTTTTTATCCAAAGGGTAAGTGCTAAACAGGACTGGCAGAAGGAGCTCATGCCCTATGTGGGCCTGCTACCCCCAGCATCATGGTACTCCACCATAACCCACAGCTTCTATCTGTTCTAGGAGGGAGGGAAGTTCCTCCCAAATTTCTGAGGTAATTCAGATCGGCTCCAGGCCACTGCTGTGCACAGACTCCCATCAGCAGGGGTGCAGTGATTGTATGGGAAAGAGAAAGAAACATCCCAGCTTCTTTCTGAGATTTCTGGAGGATCAGGGAGGCTTGAGAGGAAGTACCATAGTTGGAGAAAGATGGGAAAGAGAAAGGGGAAGGGTGGATCAGAGCCTGGAGACATGGGGAAGGGATGGTTAGGGACCCCAGAGTTAATGAATGAAGGACAGGCACCAATCCCTGTGTGGGGGGAATGTTTGACAATGTCCTTTCCCTGGGCATGCCATCACCTCCCGAGCTGCAGCCCAGCACAGCCTGCACAGGAGCCGATCCAGTTCCCAGTGAAGTTGCTGGGAATAAGCATGGATTCAGTGCTGATTGCACTCATCTTGAATTTAAAACTTTCAGCCCCAATTCTGTCTTCACAACAAGCAGGATTAAAAACTTTGAACTGAAATAATGTCACTGCTGTGTCATGCACCCCCAAGCAAAACAAACTAAAAGAATAATCAGGGCTGCAGCCCGTTTTGGAGAGCTTGGGTGAAAGAGGCTTCATTTGTCGGGTTACTCGTTACAATTAGGTGCAGTATAGATGATGTCAAGTCATATTAATAGCTCTAAGATTTTCCAAGTGTTGGTATGAAAACTGCCCAGGATTGATAATGAAAACATGCACAGGAGAGCTTTGTAAAACAATCAAAAATCAATCCCACGTGTCAAGCTGAACATGTCAATGAGACAGTTTGCAGTCAGAGGGTTTTCTTATGAAGTGCTGTCAACAGTCAATGCTACACTTGTCTGATCCGTCCAGCTCCGCTAAGTGGAAAGATTTCTCTTTATATTAACCCAATAGAAAAGGAAAGGAAAACCAGGAAAATGTAAGCCACAGTAATTCATCTCAAGTATCCTGAAGGACAATTAGCAACAAAGGCTAGCGGTGGTAAGCCTGCTCTTTGGTGGGGTTTGGAGATCCGGGGCTGTAATTATTGAGCCATCCCGCTGAATAGCACAATCAATGCTTGACGGCTGCGCCGGTGCGGCGGCTCGAGCTCTTGTGTAAATGAAACGTCAGGCTGGGGGAAAAGGGGCCATTGTGTTTACCCGAGCCTGGATTAGCTTTTAGAGAACAATGAATCTGCAATCGACGCAAGACATTTTAATGGTGTTGTCGGGATCTTTCTTAATAGGAGGTTGGGGTGATGGAGAGGGAGGGAGAGCGGCACAGGCGAGGAGGATGGATTCCACCCGCGCTGTGCAGGTGTGCACGCATCCAGCCCCACTTCCTGCCTTGTCCCAGCTGGACCGTGGTCCTTGGAGTTGGCAGCAGCCACCCAGGATCGGGGCAGTGGGACCACGGTGCAGTCGTGCCAGGCTTCACGACTGGCTGGGCAGGTGACAGGTTTTTGCACCCGACTACACATCTTTCTGCCCAAAGGGCCTTAAGCCTCCCTCCCCTTGCTCCCTCGAGCATGGCTCTTCCTGATTTATAGCCTCAGGGTTTATCCCTCTCCCTCTTTCACAGTATTTTCACTCTTTCCCTCCTTCTCTCTCAAAAATAAGCTTCTCCCCAGCAGCCTCAAGCTCAAGCTTTTCAGCCTTCCCTTTAAATTCCTGTCTAACTTCTCACGGACACATCTCTATTCTTGTCATGTCTTACTTCCTTCTTTCACAGCAGAAATATTTATCAAACTGTTCTTCAAACCTGCCAGTATCTTCATTTTCCCCTTCAGTTTTCCCAGCACTGCTCCTTATATTGCAAAATCATCCCTTATTCCATGCACTGAATGAACATTCCAGCTTCAGCCGTGGATGTTCTGGGAGAGTTTTGTGTGGGCACATGCCCAGAGATGAAGGACTTAGCCAGATTTTTGTGGCCATTCAAAGGTATTTGCTAATCCTCTTTTCTCACCAATTGCAAATATTCCAGTCCTGGGCAATGTTGCTGGGTGGGAAGGTGACAGGTATCCCAATCCCTTGTTTCCAGCCACATGCTGCACTGCCAACGGCCATATGAAAATTTCCTTTTTGCCCATGTGTAGACTGTAACGCTCATCCCTCCAGGAATATCAAGGTAAGCAAATACCTGTGAAATACACACTGCTTTGTGCTTGTTTTTACTACAGGGTGGTGAAGTGAATGAAGCAGCCCTAGCTGCGCTAAGCTTGGAGAAGACAAGTGATCACAGGAATATCCAAAGGGTTTGGGAATGCGTTTGCTTTCTTTACTCAGGCTTTGGTCAAACACATTTTTGCAACTAACCTTTCCAGTGTTAATGACACGGTGCCCACCCTACCTAGATCCTGCCAACACTGTGGTGTCTGACTCCTGCCCCTAAACTCAGAGAGTTTAGTCCCATTTTCCTTCCTCCAGCCCCAGCACCTGCTCAGCCATGGAGCAAACCAAGGCTGGAGGTCTGTGAAGTGCTTGGGGCAGGCACTGAGTCTCGCCCATAAACCACCACCACACACCTCCTCAGTGGAAGGCAAACTCTGCAGATGTAATTGATTAGTAACTATCAGCTAATTGCAGGGTAATCACATGATTATTTTTGCTTTGCAAACTGAATAGTTGCCATGAGATTGGATAATTGTGCGGGGCAATTTTACACGGAGGCACATACGAATGCAGAGTAAAAGCAGTCTCAGGGCTGTGTACAGCAGGCAGGGTGATTTTATTCCTTGCAAGTCCAGTGTGCACATCAGTGCATCGTGTGCTTCTAAAGGCATCTTTGAATCCTGTGCTCCAAAGTACAACCAAAAGCTAAGAAATTGCTCTACCAGCATCACTAGAATGACATAAAATCCCCAGACTTTTGGCGAGGCAGCATCTTGACAGGTCTGCCAGCCCAAAGGGAAGATGCAATGCTCCTGTCCTCTGGAGGAGGGTTTGGGCTGCTCCTCCAGGAGGAGGAGAGGCAGAGGCAGGGACACACTGCAGGAACACACTCTACTTAACCCCAGGAACTTGTTTGCCTGCAGCCCACGTAGGCACCACAGCCACAGCCGCACCTGCAAAGGAGTGCAAAGCATCTCCCTCTCCTCCCAAGGCCTCGTCACAAAACACAGAGATGGTGGTTGGAATAATTTGTCCTTTTGTAGCTCATTAAAATTTTGGTGTTGGCAGGAGAGTCAATCAAATGCCAGCAATGCAACCCAAATATTTTCCCTGAACATTGTACCAGAAAGCAATTGAAGAAATTATTTTCTTTGTTGGCAGGGTGATTTCAAAGGCACTTTAGTCTCTGAATGTCTCTTAGACGATTAAATATTTCAAGCCATTTTCAATGTCACTGATTCAGATTAATCAAATATTGAAGAGATGGGGTTAAAGCTGGAAGATGTGTTCTCTTTGGCCTCTCAGTATTGTGGCATCAAACCTGTGGGATAAATACTCCACACAAGAGGCCTGTATATTCTGAGTTTAATGGAAGCATGATTGCTTCCCTTGCCAGGGAATCCTAAAGCTTCCTACATGTCAGGATTCCAGCAAAAAACACTGGAACTACTAAAATAGGACCTACTGGGGAAAAACCTCACATCTCAGCGATTCAGAAAAAAATAAAATAAAGAACCAGCATACATTCATACAATTTGTCTGAATTACAAAAACGCCTGTATTAATTTCAGTTTGGCATTACAAGACACATTTCTGTGTGAGCCAAGAGCCAGCAGAATGTACATGGGAATATTTTTAGGCTTTATGTAGGAAAAATTAATATAAAAAACAAATACCACAAGCACATTCATGGATATACTAGGGGATGGTTTGGATCCCCAGCTGATGGAAACAAGCCTCCATCATCTGTTGCAAGGGAGATACAGGGATTTACCCCAGCTGAGGCTTCAGCTCAGTCTATGGAAATACTGTTGATGTCAAGTGGCCAGTGGGCACTGACTGGGAAGGAGGTCGGAGCAGGGAGCCTTTGTCTCTTTGGATTTCTTCAGGAAATAATGAAGGAAAGATAATGGAATATATCTGTGAGGCCACACTGCTATCAGAGGGGTTGGGTACAAGAAAAACAACTTGAGCTGCTCTCTTGTATTCTGGTATTCACTCCAATGTCCTCAGAAGCTGCCACTGGGAGGCTCAGCCCAAGGCCCCAAATGAACTGAAAAACGTTTCTGTGCAGGAAAAAAACCCTCTCAGAACGAGTTACATTGGTTTTTACAAGGAGCCACACGTGCTCATAGCCTGATTTAAAGAGAAAAAACAAGGAAAAAATCCCCAATTCACTGCTAGCAGGAATGTTTTTGCTCCCAGAAGACAATCTATTGGTAATGTTGCATCTGCAATTAATTTTGAGTGAAATAGAAAGCTCACACACACTCACTGATCTGAATTTGGAAGAACAGACACACTTTGCAATCATTTTCATAATGCTCCCTGCTACTCCCGCACCAGACAATTCAGGGTGCACCAGCTCAGCTTTCTTAGGTTCCAGGTGTAGTTTTTTCTAACTGGAAAATATATGTATCATGCAAAGTCTGCTTTTTTAATGTCCCTGGATTTAAAAATCTCAATGGTTAAACTAAGAACTGTGTTAGAAGTAGAAAGGAAAGGTTGAAAGCTGAAAGTGAGGAAAAAAAAAGGAGGAAAAATCAGGGTCACCTGGTTACAGTCAGACAAAAGCCACATTTCAAAAAATGTACCCTGTAATTTAGTCAAAATGGAAAGGACAGGAAAAAGGTCAATATTGTTTTAAATGAGACTAACAGCTTCCTTTATGTAATGGGTGAACTCCGGTGTGTTTCCGGATGATTGGCAATTTAGCTGCTCGGGGGGAAAAAAAAAGGTTAAACTTATCAGCACACAAAAGTGCCAGCAATTTATTTCTGTCACTTTCCTACAAATTAACCTATTTTAAGGCATTCTGAACCTCATCAGCAAGCCCAGGTGTGGCTGGGAATGAGGGTCACCACCAGGCCCACATGCACAGGGAAAACGTGACAGCGGCTCCAGGAGGCAGCAACCACACAAAGGAGCTCTCGAAGATGAGTCCCATGAGGAGAGGGTTTATATTTTCAGAAAAGGGAAATAAATACTCAACCCTCTCCCAAATGAGTGAGGTTTGCTCAGCCCAAGCACTATGTGGACCCTGAGGTGGGATGCTCTGCATCCCTGTGCCTTCTGTAAGGTGTAAGGGGTGGATGCTCCAGGGGGATGAGCTTAGAGAGTTCTGTCACATCAAAAAACATTTATGGACCTGTGTCCTGCCCTGCCCAACCCTTGGCTTTGAAACTCAGAGAATAAGGGCAAGCAGAGGAAAACACAACCCTAACCTCATCCCTTCACAGACCTTTGCTCACCCAGCTCCAAACCCTGTCATAAATGTACATGTGACTGGGGTTTTTAGGCTGTAATCCCTGGAGTCAACACAGAGAGAACACCCTCTTGTGCAGCTGCAGCATCAGTCTGCTCTGCTGTCTGTCTGTCTGTCTGTCTATCTGTGGTGTTGAAGGCAGTTACAGCTCGATGGACAAACATAAAGCTGGGGTCACAGCAGTGGTGACAGTCCCAAGCAGAGGGGTGGCACACAGTGTGTGCTCTGGCACGGAATCTTCCCATCACCTCATTTTTTTACAGGGAGGTTATTGATCAATCCCCATTTATTTTCCCCATGAGGCTGGCTTGGCTCTATTCCACATCTCTGGCTGGTGGGGTGTCTCAGGGGGTGGATGAAATGGGACTGTGGAGGAGGTGGGAGAGAGATGGTCAGCAGCAGAGTTTGGGGAAGGATTGTGACGTCCATGAGACGGGAAAGCTGGAGAAATGGTACAGATGGAGGCAGGGAGGGGTCTGAGTAGGAGGGAGGCTCAAACCTACCTCTGAGAGCCTCCAAAAGGCACAGATCCCCACAGCAGGGAAGGAATAAAAGCAGACGAGTAGCATTTTTGTTCATTGGTTTATATGAGAGATATGGGCTTTCCTAAAGACACCAGCTTAAAGGAGACCTTTAGCAGTAACATTTTCAAACAACAGTTGGTCTTTCCTTTCCATGCTGATTACAGCCTTTCTAAAAGCCCAGGGCAGGGCCTCCATTCACCTCATGTGCACCGGGGCTGGACAAGGCTCTACCCCACAGCACTCTGTGTTTCAACAGAAAATAGCATAATTAATTTAAACATAATAGCTACAATTTTCAAGGGGAGCAACATGAAAGTCCAGTGGATTGAGGCTCTTGTACCATTTGTGGCCAGAAGTTTCCACAGTCCAGAGGTGTGGCCGTGCTGCCCTTCATGGTGAGGTGCTCAGAGCTCTGAAATCCCAGGATTTTTACCTGGTGCAGCCTCTCAAAGGGGACATTAATGGCTTTGAGCTAAATCACTGAGCCTCACAGCTGACAACACTTTTAACCAAATCAGTGGCTCTCCCTTTAAAACACACTGGGTGGATAAAGCAGCATCTTTCAATATCTGGATATTTTTTAGTGTCGATTTTAAATACAAGGATGCTTGACTGGCTGCTCTACACCGTGACAAAGCTCTTAATGATTGCTCCAGATACATCCACAGGTGAACCTGCCAGTGAGTTAATCAGCAGAAGAGGCTTGACACAGTGGTATTTTGATCTTTGGGATTTCTGTGAGCGCATGTGGGCCCTTTTTTTCTTCTCTGACTACTAAAATCATCATCATCAGTGGGTCTCCTTCATAACCAGATTGCTCTAGAGCTAAATACTGACCAAGAGCAAACTGCTGACCTCAAATTAGCAGCAAAGACAAGACTCTTGTAAAACTTACAGGAGTATGATTTCAATTCAGATCATTTAAATATTTCAACTACTTCTGCTTGAACTTTAATGCTTCTTTTCTTGAATACCTGGAATACCCGCTTTAATCTGCTATAGACATCATTACCTCTGCCATTACCTCTTGTGACACAACTCTGAGTCTCATGATTCCTCCCATAGATGATCAAGAAAAAAAGTGAAAATATGAGTTATTTCCAAGCAGTGGAGGGAGCCTTTAAAATGTGTCTTTTAAATTTAATTAATACAACTTAATTATTTTTAAATAGAAGTTGCATTCCTAATTAGAATAAAATATGATGTAAGCAGCATCAGGAGGGATGGGCTGTAGATGTCCAGCAAAGTTTTCAGGGTCAGGTACAGTGCCTGGTGTAGGGAGCTGGTAAATACCAGTTTAGGGAGAAAATTAGGAAGGCTTAATTTTCACTTGCTCTTTTTCCCCTGTGGTATGAGACAGTCAGGCAGCAGCTCATGTTACAAAAACATTAACTTCCAGAGGCCTTTAATAACAGCCTTCAGTGAACCTAGAAATGCTAAGAGGGACAATTTTGCAGTCTAGGGTGTTTGAATCAGTAGCTTTTCATATCACAGTTGAGGCATAAATAGCCATTGTATCTGCTGAAATTATTTCGATCAACTTATGTATTCACCAAGTGGTGTCACTACCACCGTTCTCCATCGCAGGGCTGGAGGAGCTAAGATTTGAGGAACTTGACAGGATAATTAAGTATGAAAGCAGACTGGATTTAGCAGGACCCCAGTGAGTCAACAATCCCGATTGTTTCATCATCTCGGCTTTGTGCTGTTCATATCTTATCAGATTAGATAACAATCTGGTATAGCTACGAGTTGAATTACCATGTTGAACTGCACAGTTAGACCACATGAAAAACATCAATACACATTTAAATAATCCTATTTTCAAACTCAGATAAGAAATGGCCAACCTCTACAAATCAAAGGCATATCCTCAGGCTAAAATAAAGAGTGGTCTGATTACCTATTCAGTGATATCAAAGTGCAACCATCAAATGCTATCACCAATATAACGCAGAGGGCCTTATAGCAGAGCAGTAACACCACGGCCTCCCGACAGCAAATTTCAGAGCTAAAAATCACAGGTGGCGAATTTCAAAGGTGAGGAAAGGATGCAGCCAGGTAGGTCCCACGGAATGGAAATCTTCGAGTGCCTCAGAGCCTCTTCCTCTTTCTCCATGCTCCTGCTTGCAGTGCTCACAGGGCTTATGCTCTCAGCCTCCAGTGCAGAAGCTCAGAGGGTCTGCAGGCAGCAGATCTCCCTTTTGTAACCTTTCCATTATCCTTCCTGGACACAGAGTCTGTCACCAGCCCACACACACAGTTCCACTTGCCCTCTCTTCCCAAAATGACCCCTGCTCTCCCAGAAGTCCCATTTCACAGTCTTTTCCATGGGAGAATCCCCACTGCCAGCTGCAAATGCAGGTGTCCACATGTCCAGCTCTCTTCCACCTGCGAGGTGGCCAGACCATGGTACCTGTAGGAACTTGAAATTGTTTCTAATTTGTCCTGGGTTGAGAAGAAAATTAAGCTTAGAGAAGTTAAGTTTGAGATGAATATCTGGCCCTT
The DNA here is from genome assembly GCA_013397815.1 of Aleadryas rufinucha. NCBI lineage: Eukaryota > Metazoa > Chordata > Aves > Passeriformes > Aleadryas > Aleadryas rufinucha. The sequence goes on from VZTH01018632.1 coordinate 52,099, forward strand.
TTAATTACAGTCTCATTTTCTGCTACACTACCAGATCCTGACTCCCCATGAAAGCGGAGCGAAACTCTGCATTAAGAACTTTGTTATTGAGAATGAAAATCGAACTGAATAAAAATTAAACCGGGATCAATTCTCTTTAAGCACCACCAGTCATTCCCCTTCCTTCTTCCTTTCCCCACCCCTCACACATTATCCTCTGATCTTTTATGCAGCTATTTGCAAACTAACCATTAGTTGTCAGTCTCCAGCCATGCAGAGCTGGCAGCCGGCGGATCCTGCGGCCGCTCCGGGAGAGAGCTGCACCCCCGAACCTGCCGGCACGCTGGGAGCAGCACGGAGAGCACACACGAGGACAGTGTGACCCTCCAGGGCAGGGAAACACTGCCATTAAACAAGGATACCTGGAAACAACCGAGGGATGATCCCAAAACAGAGCCCCTCCGTTCCAGCTCTGCTCCCAGCACAACAAATGGGCTGATGTGCGACACAAGCGGATTCCCAGAGGTGGCACTGAAATTGTGGCACCTGTCGTGGCTCAAGGGTGGAGGGAACGACATGGAATGCTGGGAGAGGCTTCTGCCCTTGGAATTTTATCAGTGGAAAGCAGAAAGAGCTGGGGGAGGACAGGGACATTAGCCATTTTTTCACATTCTTTGCCAATTATTTTCAAAGTTTCTTTTGCTGGAAATACTTTTGACCATGACATTCTCAGACAAAACAGTGAAGGAGCACATATTGCCCATAAATTCCCTATGCCTGGAAGTGCTGGGCAGGGCTTTGAACAACCTGGTCTAGTCAAAGGTGTCCCTGCCCATGACAGGGGAGTTGGAATGAGATGAGACTTAGGTCCTTTCCAACTCAAACTGTTATGGGATTCTGTGCAAATAGCCCACTGCATTTGATATATTTTTCTAAACTGGAGAACTCTCATCTGGGTTTGCTCAGAAGCTCTTTGGCTGCTGCTAAGGTCCTGCAGCAAAGAATATCTGCAAATTTCCAGAGTAAATGGAAGCTGACCTGGCAATGAGCACCATCCTCATGATGAAATGAGCAGTCTGCAAGATGCAAGTGTGGAGGGTAATAAATATGGGCTGTGGATATTCCGGGCACTCATCTTGAAAAAAAGCAGGGTGTACACTAATAGGAAAGGAAAGTGTCAGAGTGAAAATACCTTTGGTGTGCTGATGCTGGATGAAGATGTGTGAATAAACCATAACTTGATCTGTTAAACTGTTATCTGCTCATGGCTTATATACCCTTCAGGACATGGTTCATCTGACCAGGAGTGGTCAGAGAACAATTTCCTTTCAGGGCCACAGTATAAGCTTTGAGAATAATTGATTTTTTGAATGATGGCCAAATTGCAGGGCTGTGTGCATCTGTACTTCATTTTGGGTCAAACAGAGCGTGTTCTGTCCAAAACAAAATGTCTGACTCCCAAACCTTTCTTTAAAACAAGATTTATCCAGACCTGAAGAGAAAACATGAGTTTGAAATTTGAGTATATAATTTAGGAAATTTCTAACAAAAAATCCTGTTTCAATGTTTCCACCTTTGCTAGTTAAGATGATTTATGAATTCAAGCCCCATTGAGTGGGCAGTTTTGATTAACGCTGAATCTGATTTTTAGTGGCTAAACCACCCATACAGCACATTCTCTGGGACAGTACTTGCAGTGCCATTGAAGAAAAACCCCAAATCCAAAAGAAGCAATTGGGGACAGCGGTATTTTGAACCCATCAGCTTCCCAAGGACAGAGGAGGAGGAATTCAGCCATTGGCTCCGCGTAACTCAGAGGATTCCCCCGCGACGCCGAGCAGACACTTGGAGCTCTGCTTGGCAGCACACGAACTCCCAGCCCTGCGTTCTCATCTCCTTTATGGGTGTTGGCAGCATAAACCAACATTTTTCCTTACAACTTCCCCAGAACCCTTATGTGACGCAGGCCCAATGTCAAGAAATCAGTCAGCTCCTCCGTTACAGTTTCTTCTCCCCCAGCCTTTCGCGGGTGCTCAAAGCGGCAGCCCCGGGAGACGGCGCATCCTCGGAGTCTCACAGCCCGGGTGTTTGGGATGATCTGAAGGGTCTTTTCCAACATAAATGATTCTGTGATTCTAAGTTGAGGAATGTGATTGTGCAGCTCGTTCAGGCTGTCATAGCTCATCATGTCCCCAGGACTCCCGTGCGCTGAGGTTACAGAGACATTTCCAAAATAAGGGGCAAAATACCAAGGAGATAATTATGGATGGAAAACAGAGATTTTTTTTTTCATTTAAAAATGTATTGATATATACATTGATGAGCTAAACTGACAAGCTGTGCTTGAGAAAGGAGTAATTGCATCTTTAATAATATTAAACCTGACACCTGCCTTGGCCGATAACACGCAGTCCTGACACTACTTAGCTAACAATTAGGACACATGAAAAGAATGAAGGGGAAAACAGTGTTAAACTGAATCTGCATTTTAAAGAACATAAAAATAAAAAGAAACACTGTTAATTGTCTAACACTTTGCTAATTCAATAAGGCATGCAATTTAAAAATAGCTTTGCTTTTTCACTGAAAGAGGAATTAATTACGATTTCTTCCTGAATCCCATATAGGAGAAAAAATATTTAGGATAGGCACAGTGCTCTTAGAAAGAAAACCCCAATGCTAATTTGTATCATAAGCACAATTAGAAGAGATGTCCTCCATTTGAAAAATAACAGAAAGATACAGAGCTAAAGGATAATATTGCAAAATGATAAACTGTTCAAAGGTAGGAGTGAAAAAGAGGGTCTTGTCTTTAGTGGTAAAATGCCATGTTATCATGTTTAAATGGCATAACTTTGCAAAAGGCGTCACAACACTTCAACCTTTTAAAATGTCATTATTAAAAAATACATATCACAAATGGTGTCTTTATACA
>VZTH01018632.1:55082-95318 GCA_013397815.1 Aleadryas rufinucha
TTTTTTTTTTTTTTTTTTTAAGGGCTTATGTAGTACTTTCAACTTCAAAGGGAAAAGGAAAGGAAATAGCAGAGATGGTTCAAGGTGATCTTGAGTACCGCCAAATGTAAATAGGTTTAGAAGCAAATTTGGCTTTGCAGGGTTTCTTTCCCTCTGTGTGCATGTTCATCTGTGTTTTAAATAAAACCAACATCCATCCTGCCAGCTGGGTGAATATTGTCTCTAGCACTGGGGGTTTGAGATGGGAGGTCCTGCCTGTGCTGGGCTTTTCCCCATCCTGATTACAGGGAGAGCAGTGGGATGACCCCGGGTGCGGCACAGACCCACCGCAGGTGCAGGGAGCTTGGGCTTATTTATTTATTTCTTGGAAGGGCACCTTAATCATCACCACCATGCTGCTTACTCCTCTCTCTCTTTTTTTTTTTTTTTTTATTTGTATTTTACCTTTGCAGTCACACTTGGGTTTCTTCAGGGAAATAAATCTGTGGCTCAGTGTAACAGGAGAAAATTATTTTTTCTCGGTTTGCTGCCTGAGCACAGCGAAACATTTTACGAGCACCTGTTTTTATCAGCAACGGTGGCAAAAAAACAAAGGGAGGAAGAAAAGAGACAGCAAAAATCCCTCATGCAGATGTCAGAGGCTCCCTGTTGAACCCACAGATAGATGACCGTGCAGAAATTGTCAGGGATTAACCAGAATCATGGAATCCCAGAATGGTTTGGGTTGGAAAGGTTGAAGCTCATCTCATTCCAGCCCTCCCGCCGTGGGCAGGGAACCTTCCACTAGGCCAGGTTGCTTAAAGCCTCATCCAACCTGGCCTCAAAGCAAGTTGAGTCCATGACTGGTAGCAGGATTTGCTGTCCTTTATTTCTAGGTTTAATCCAGCCAAAGAGTGACCAAAAACTCAAATGGATCTCTTAAAATAATTTTTATTGCGGTGGAAACCCTTCTTCTATTTACCCAGAAGTTCTGCAGTTGATTTCAGTGGGATCATAACTGTGCTTTGTGTAGGATTAAAAAGCAAAAGCGGGGTGGGGACTCCCCCATTCTTTGATTTCTAAAGGTTGCTGTGTGTGGCTGGAGGGAAGTGTGGAACTGGGAGCTGCCCTTCTTGGTTCTGTGCTGGGCTGGCTGGATAAACTCTGATTTCAGTCCAAGAATCCCAAACCAGGAATTATGGTATAGTTACATCTGGAATATACTGCAAATAAGCCATCAACACATGTATCTCAATGTAAGTGTGTGCACACATTCATCTTCCTACAGACGTGTATATGCACTCACACTCACATATGTATATAAAGATATCCTGTTCCCTAATTTATGTTATATAGAAAACCCCACACTGCTCTTACACTGGGAACATGAATGACTATAACTGAACTTGATTTGTGGTTTTTTCTACAGTTTTTACATTGCAGTTCTGTCAAATAATCAATGACATTGTATACATGCAACAGAAGCATTTGCATTTTTTTATACATATAGAACATGCTATATCTATACATATAAATGGATTATTTACAAAGTATTTCTCAAAATTTTGTGACATTTCATCATATTGAAGGTGCAGTAGTTGGGTTAAAATGACACTGTTAAGCCCCTGGGGTCTTTTTTAATAAATATATTTTTGGCTTCTGCCTTCTGGAAATCTGCACCAGGCTTTGAAACTGCTGAAAAATTGATTTGCTTTTTTATTGCTGCTTAGTCCACACTACAGGCTGGACATATTTTCTTCTTTTAATTGAATCTGCCCATTACACTGCACAAGTGCCAGGACATCAATTTAATATCTAGATTTTTTTTTGTGAGCTTTCAAACACACACAAACCCCCCTTATTTAATACGGTTGGATGTTTCTATTTCACTCCTCAGAGTTTTGATTTGTCTATTAGCATTACAGTAGCTGTCCAAGTTGTGTGATATTCCTTGGGAGAAAAAGATATAACACACCAGAGGAATTTTTTTTTCTCGCTTCTGCTGCTGCTTTCCTGCTGTAGCTTATCTTCTTAACAAAGACAGGGCTACAGCGGGTTTCACAATCTGAGGAAAAGCACTTTCGCTGAGAGATGCACCAATGGGTAAGAACTGAGCGAAGATAAACATCCCCACATCAAGAGCACCATGAAAGCGCTCCAGCGAGGAGGGATGTGCAGAGCTCTCGAGAGCAGCCGGGGAGTCTCTGGCACCAGGCAGGGCTCTGCCCTTCGCCGCTGCGATAATCGCGCTGGGGACAAGCGCTCACCTCGCGGAAGCTAAAATCGTGCCGGCAAAAAAAATAAGAGAAATTCAGTCATGCCAAAACAGAAATCTCAAAAAGATCCCCAGGGAGCCCAAAGTGCCTGATCCCAGTTACTGAACGAGGCTGGGGGCAGCAGCTCATGCAATAAGCTCAGTGGCAATCAGGAACACGAGTTTATTATTTAAATGCACAAACATGTTTCAACCGAGGTGGAGGCAGTGATTGCACCCCTCATGCCTTCAAGTCCATGAGTAACTTGGACCATCCCAGTGATAAGGACAGCACCAGGAAGCTGCACATGCTCCAGGCTGGCTGAAAGACTTGACCCACATCAATTAACTAAACTTCTTGATCAACTTCTTGGAGAAGGAAGAAATAAGAAGTATGATGTAAATGGAGCTTAAGGCACTGTCTGCAATAATTTCCCTTTGTGTAACTGGTGTATTTGCTTCCTTGAAAACCCCTTCTGCAGCAAGGATGCAGGAAAGGTGCAAAGCAAGATTTACATCACTCAGAGTCTGACTGAATCTAAATAATTACTGGGACAAAGTAGATTGGTGTGCACAAAGTAAGAGCAGCACAAACTTCTCTGGTGCTCAGAGAGGTACTGGATGTGTGCTCCTGTTCCTGATTCTGCAGCACTGTCCTCGTCTCCTGAATCCAATCCTTTACTCACTGCATCATTATTTTGAGGTTTTATCCATCCTCTGTTGAACAGGAGAAGGACAAGAACTCCGAGAAGCAGCTTTACAGTCTGCACAGTGCCTGGCTCTGGGATTGTTGGCTGGGATTAGGAAAGACAGCCCAATATCAAGCATTTTTGTTTAAAATACTTTGATTTTGTTCTGCTATCATGCTGAACAAAGTATATTGTACTGGGGTAAAATATATAATATTCTGAAATTATAAATAAATTGAAGTTTATTAATATACTTCAATATATCAAATATTAAAATATATTAAGCAAAATATATTGAAGTATAGTGTACTGGGGTAAAAAGCAAAATGCATCAATACAGCTGGGTCCATGTGTAACTAAGGTGAGGCAGTTGTACAGAGGCGCAGTCAGTCGGGATTAAGGAGTTTCCTCTCGTGCATTACTTTGATGTAAACCCTTTCCCCACTGGATCAGATAAACTCTCAGCTTCAGCCAACTGTCAGCTTCCAAACCCAGAACAAAGCAGGGCCTCCACGATCCCAGAGAGAAAAAAAATTACACTTTAAATGAGTCTCAGAAATAAAAACAAATGCCAGAGTTATTCCAACAGGGTGGTATCGTGTACCAGTGATATTCCTGGGCAAGGAGGGGGCAGCCCTGGAGCAAGTACTATTCATTATTATTGATGAATATTCTCAGGAGAAACAGAGGATGTTGCTTAATGGCTTGATCTAATACGCCATCAGAAAAGAAGGAAAAAATAGAGTGAAAGATATCCTCAAATGCAAAAGCTGAGGAATCTTCTGAGGTCTGGCTGGTCCTTTAATTACCCATGCTGCAAGGGAGGAGCACACAAAGAAGATGGCTTCAGTGAAAGTCCTTTGAGAGGAAATCCTTTTACTACTTGTTAAAGCTGCAATAATGTCACCTGGAGGTTAGTTTTTTTGTTAGGACTTTGAGCCACAGGAACATTTAACACAGACTTGTGCATGTAATTTGCCGTGTGATTGGCAAAACTACCTGTGCCAGGTGGGCAGGTGCAGGAAGGAGCTGGTATAAATGTGCAAGGAATTATAAGGCTTGTAGAGACAATGAGAAAAAAGTGGGGTAAAAGAGAATGTCAGAAGATGATCTGGCCCTGGCGTGGAGCAGCTGTGTGCAGACAAAACCAGGATTGGCCAGGGAAGTTTTAGGGAACGCAGCATCTATGGCCAACAGACCCGCAGACATGGATGTGCTGCTCCTCTGCAAAGTTAGACCTTTTTTATTCTAAGTTGTGTGGATGACTGGGAGAGCAAAGCCAGATGAGAAGGCACCTTGTGACTGGTCAAGCAGGTTCAGAAGTGGCCAGGGGCAGCTGCTCATCTGCTGTCTGCTTTCCAAAGTCGCTCAAATGCTGCATCCGGCTGCAAGAGAAACCCTGAGATGCCCCTCTGCCGTGTCTCTGTGGGACACTTCCTCAGGACATCTCTGACAGCTGTGTGGATTTGCAAGCTCTGGGAACCAGGAATTCCCCCATCACAGCCTCCCCATCCCCCTTTGCCCTGAGTGGGGACCCAGAAAGTGCCCTGGGTTGTTCTGGGGAGCAGTGAGCTCCTGGTGACCTTGTGCTGGGCACCAGGGCTGCTCTGCCACCTGTACACAGGCTCCAAGCCCTGCGTGCTCATGAAACCTCTCCAGCTGCCTGTGAGGGCCCAGCACCACCCCAGCCAGCTGGCAGCCAAGGAGGGCTGTGAGCAGAGCAGGCAGAGGAACCATCAGGAAAATATCCCTGGCACAAAGCCTGGCAGGCTTGTGGTGCCAGAGCACAGGGAGCTGCAGGAGGAGGGGTGGCACGATGCTGCCTGGACTATCCCTGGGGCCTGGGTGACAGCAGGGTCCCCAGCCTCGTCCTTAATTTGACTACAAACTCCACTTGTTCCCGTGGAAGTGATGTCCAGGCTCTGGCAGTGCAGCTCCTTGGGCTTCAGGAGGGTTTCTGCACAAGGGCTGTGAGAACAGACACAGCCTCAGGGTTCTGAGGGAGGTGCAGCAGTGGAGCTTGCAGGACTCCAGCCAAGGGAAAGGGATGGGCAAGGAGCTGTCTCCCTGCACTGGGAAATGTAGGGAGACACTGGGTTAGCACTAATTAGCAATACTGGATGCTGTAAGTTAATGGGCTACAGTGTGACAGCACCCAAATGACCCAGGCTGGGCCATCCCTGACTCTGCAGTTTGGATCTGCCCAGCTCCCACCCCGCCAGGCATCCCCCTGCTCTGTCAGCAGAAGGGAAAAATCTGCCTGATTCTCTCCTTGCTCACAGCTCATCTCCCCCCACTGGTTTTGTTAAATGCAGCACATTTCCAAAGAAGCAGATTTTAATTTCAATAAATTCTCTAAGAAATAGATCAGCGCTAAGGAGGGGAGCAGCCACACTTTAACTGCTTGGCTGCAGAATATTAATAGGATAGAATGTTATTAGAATAATTTTTCACCGTTTATTAGAATAATTTTTCATCATGAATAATAAATTAATAGAATAATTTAGTACCACTAGCCCTCTGTTTGAAAGGGTATTTTATTTAAAAGTAGCTTGAAAGGTGGCATTTGGGGAGGTGGGATGGGGACAGGTCATGGGTGGAGGAGGTGCTGTGAAGCTGCTTCATGCAGGCACTCACTGCTTGCCTTTATTCCCCTCAGTTTTCCTTCTGGAAAACCCAACCAGGTGAGTCCCTCACTGCTGGTGACTCTGAGAGGGTCTTACTTGGGACAGGAGATGGCTGACACTGAGGATTCAATCCCTGGAATCCCGCATCTCAGGCCTCCAGCTCTGCATCACCAGACATCCTCTGCAGCTCCATATCCCTGTGGAAAGTCCCTCTTTCCTTCCAGCCGCCTGAGAAATGCCCACAGTCGCTCCCAGGTACATTTACCTGGCTTTAACTCCTTGTTTCCCTACCTCACAGTGAGACACTGATGCCCATTGCAGTAGTTTTGTGCAAACCAAGAGGTCTCTCTCTCTCTCTCTGTGTCTTTTTTTTTTTTTGTTTGCATCTGTGTGGAAGATAATCATTCCTCGGAAGGCTATTCACACCACAAAAGCACAATGACATTATTCTCTCCCTCTCTCTCTCTTTCTACTGTTTTACTCTACAACTGACAATTAATGTTAGAAAGAACATGAAATGGAGGAGAAATTACAGCAATTTATCAACCGAAATTATAGGTGTAGACACATGTCAGCAGTGGAAACAGTTTCTATCAAAATTAAAGTATTTAGAGATTTTCCTCAAATTTCAAATTATGCAAATCCCATTTTTGTGATACGCTGGTACTGTAGCTTTAATTGCAGGATTACCAGCAAGCTGCAAACTGCACTTGTAACCAGGATTCAGCTCTTCGGAGAGTGGCTCCCTTCTCTAGCACATCTTATTAATTCAACAAAGTTCCCATCTCTTTAACAAATTAAATATGTTTTGCAGAACAGGCAGCGGTTTTCTCGGTTTCAATCTGTCACGAAGGACCCTGCTGTTTGCAGAGGTTACTCGACAGCTGGATGAACAGACAGGTTTGAGTCCAAACATGGATTCAAATGCATATTTATACATAAAACATATTTATACAACAACATCACAGGAACAGCTTGTGCTGCTGAAGTTTCTGCAAGTCCCTTTACGGTGAGGACACCGTCAGCAAAGGTGGGGAAGGAATTCGGGTGAAGGAATTATTTCTTCAGGTCTTTCTGGATCAGTTAAAGCTGCTCTGTGACCTCAGGAGCCCACATGAGCTCCCACAAGGATGGAACTTGCTTTTCCTCTGGCAATGATGGGCATGGCTGGAAAGCCCTGTGCCAGCAAACCTTACACCCCGTGCTCCTGAGAGGCTGTTTGATCACTGCCAGCCTAATCAGAAGGCACAATATTCAGGGTGTTATTTCTCTTCCTTCCCTCCTTTCATGTTCCTCTGATGTTGCAAAAGGAGCCGAGGATGAAGCACAGGAGCAGGCAGGAGCTGGGTAAGGCACTGGCATGGCAGAGAGTGCCAGGAGGCTGCCAGGCCCAGGAGGGGAGATTTGATGTGCACACCAGAGCCCGAGGCATCCCTCAGCTGCCCTGGGATGGTTGCTGGGTTCCACTCCCAGCATCCACAGAGCCAGGACAAAGCAGAGGAGATGGGAGGAGAGGAGAACATGTTCCATCTCCAGAGGAGAAGCAAAGAAAACTCTCAGAGTGGCTGTTCTGTAACATCATTTTCTCAGCCTGCCCCATGAAAGAAGAGAGGGGTTTTCCTTGGCTGCACCTGCCGAGGTGTGGCACTGACACCTGCAGTATCTGCACCTCACAGCATTTAATCCCAGTGGTCTCTTACCTGCATCTGAGTGCAACGCTGGCATCAAGCTGGGGTTTTTTAGGTGGTTTGAAATGATGCTCTTTAGTGCAAGAACATCTCAATGCTGTTCAACACATCAGTGGTAAGAGCCACCATCCTACAGGCACTGGGGCTGAAAATCCTTTCTCAGCCTCGACTGGGCAGTTATGAGGTCTGGCTGTAGATCACCACATGGAATTTGTAGACACTGACAGGATTGTGAGCTCCATAGAGAGAGGTGCAGAGTTTATAACTGGTGCAAACAGCACCAATTTGGGCTGGATTTTTTGTGCACTCAGCTTGTTTATCTGCTGACTGGGTGACACATGGCCACCCTGAAAATAATTGGAGATAAGATAGCATTTCATTTCCCTTTTTTGATTGTTCCGCTAACAACAAGCTAAACTGATGGTGTTACTCTTGGGATTGTCCTGTGCAGAGCCAGGATTGGACTTGATGATCCTCGTGTCTCCTTTCCTGCTCAGGATATTCTATGATTCAGAAGTACCAAAGTGAAGTAAAAGGTGTCACAAGCATCTGAGGCGCATCAAGCATTTCACAGAATCACAGAATGGGTCAGGTTGGAAGGGATCACAGCGGGTCACCTGGCCCAACCTCACTGCTCAAGCAGGGCCACCTCAGAGCACACTGCACGGGATTGCATCCTTACGGTTCTGGAATGTCTCCAGGGAGGGAGACTCCACACCCTCTCTGGGCAATCTGATCAGTGCTCTGTTACTGCACAGGGAAGAAGTTCTTCCTCATATTTAGGCAGAACTTCCTGTGCATCAGCTTCTCCCTGTTGCCTCGTCTTTATTTCATTCGAGTCCCTGTTCCAGTAACAGCCCTTGGTGCTGGGGCTGTGGGTTCTGCTCCTGTCTGTGGCTGTGCTGTCACACCCCCCAGGCCCAGCAGCACCCAGGTCACCTCTCAGGTGTGCATTTTGCTACATTTCTACTACTTTTGAAAACTCCCCCTTCCCTGGCTTCCTACCCACCTCCTCATGGATCACACAGTGCCTACTGCAGGGAGCCACCCCAGCCAGGGCCAGTGGGGATCCCAAACCGAGAGGTTTCTTTTCCTATTTTTGAATGTGGCCAGCCCAAGACACAACCAGATGCCTGGGATCTATTTGCATATGCCAGGCAATGCGAGGCTGCTGACAGCCACTGTATCCAGCTTCAATAACCACGATATGCTCCATCTGCTGACGCCCCAGCATAGCCACAGCGGGGAGCTGTACTGCCAGAGGCACTATCCTGGAACAGCTGAATGGCTGAACAGCTGGGGAAGCATCAAAGGACACTTTTCATACAAGAGCAGGGTTGTTGGCCCCGTTTCTCATCACACACACGTCGTGGAGCGCAGGCAGAGGAGCCACAAAGGCAGTGACAGGTTATAGGGGCAGCCTCTGAGAGCGTTTGTGGCCCCTGCACCCCACACAGACACGAAGAGAGGCTGGGGAAGTTCATGTGAAAGGAACAATCTAACTGGGAAAAGAGGTTACCTGCAGGCCACCCCACATTCAGATGGGGGAGAATTCAGCCTTTTTATGGATCCAGTGGTGATGCTCCCTGGGTACCAATAATCCTCTCTGCTGCTGTACTGTGAGGAGTGGTGAGGTCTGAGCTGAGCACCCAGGAACAGGGAGGGAGGCCAGAGAGAGCTCACCCCTCTGTGCAGGGGTGATGAACCACCCAGGGGGGCTCCCTGGGCAGGCAGCTCTTGCAGGATGCAGGATCAGGCTGTTTGGATGCACATCTTCCCATACAGGGAGGAATGGAGACTGCTGAGTAACTGCACAAGGATGGCAGCAGGGAGTGGATGGGGCAGTGTGAGAGGGGTGATGGGTGATGCCCAGCACAGAGCTCCAGGCTGGGCTTTGGTTGGTGCTACCCTGCTTTTTTCTGGAAAAAGGGAGAGAGAAGACAAAGATGGGAATGCTGAATTTTGCATGTTCGGGTGAAAAGACACTGATTTTCCCTAGGCTTGGTGTGGGAGCTTGAGGGAAGGCTACAGACAGGTTTTACCTGAAACTGGGAAGGGAAACAGAGAAGGAAAGGGAAAAGGGAAGGGAAAGGGAAAGGGAAAGGGAAAGGGAAAGGGAAAGGGAAAGGGAAAGGGAAAAAGAAAGAGAAAGAGAAAGAGAAAGAGAAAGAGAAGGAGAAAGAGAAAGAGAAAGAGAAAGAGAAAGAGAGAAAGAGAAAGGAAAAAGAAATAAAAGAACAATCATTGAGAGAAGGGGGAAAACCAGAATTGATTCTATGATTTTTTTTTTCCCAAAATAATTCAGTGATTCTCATTCAGCTGGTGCTTTTCTTAAAGACCAAAGAGCCTATATGATAAGCATATTTTACAAATTAGGTAGCGATTTATCCCGCTTTTGTTTTAATGATTGAAATGAATGATGTCGTGCCGCTTGCTGCTGCTGCTGCATTCAGCGCCTGCTGTTCTTGGGAGCTGAAGACACCGAGAAATTTGCATACTTAATGCCGGGAACTGGCACAGACTAAATAGCTTCTTTTCTTTCCTCTGTGTTTGTAGATTTACTGTAGTGCTGGGTTTAATCAAAGGCTTTTTAAAGCCGTCCGTGTGCCGTTTCACAATGCTGAACTTGCATGTGACAAAGGCAGCTATTTATTACTTATCAGCTTTATGGCAAGGACCACGGGCTACCCTAATTAAAGGTGTAGGGGCTGCGTGCCCCTGCAGGAAAAGGCACTGGCCAGTTAACATTTCTAATCCCTAATCGAGGCATGGCGTGGATTATTCTTCATTTTGTTTTGTTGCTGGTTAAGTATTCAGAAATAATGTTAGGGCTAGGCAGGGAGCTAAGCCAACTTTGGATGGGATGTGAACTTCCAAAGGCGTTCCAAAGCTCTCCATGTGGATGCCATAGGCTTCATTCACTGAGGTGCTCTACACTTTCACCTGCGCTAAAGCAGAACTGGCTGGGCCAATGTCTGCTTCATGAGATGTCACCAAAATGGGATGAATCATTGGATCCCTGGAAGTGTCCAAAGCCAGGTTGGATGGGGCTTGGAGCAACCCGGTCTAGTGGAAGGTGTCCCTGCCCCTGGCAGGGGGTTGGAATGAAATGAGCTTCAATGTCCCTTCCAACCCACACAATTCTGTGGTTCTGCGATTCTGTGATCAAGGGTAAAACACTCTGTAGAGACAAATCCACATCAACCAGCTTTTTTCTGGGCTTCCCTGCTCATTTCTCGTGTGCACATGAGAGAGCAGAAAAGAGAGAGCTGTCATACCCCATCACCTGATTTGGGGTTGAGTGGATCATCAAGAAGATGCAGAGTGAAAAGCTCTTCTTCAGAAGGAGCTTTAACCTTGCATCTCTTATGACCAGGAAAACCACCCCAGAGACCAAGCTGTGGCTCAAAAGTCTTTTCTATCTATTAAGATTATCCAACACCCCCAAATCTGAGAAACCTTCTTATGATAACTAGGATTTAATTTGAAAACAAATATTTTGATACAATCCTATGTCTTCAAAAACTGGCCCCAAGTTTTTGGTTTTTGTTTCCACCACAGACAAAAATAAATGCTGGACTTTGGTGGATGTTCATAAACCAGAAACACCTCGTTGTGGACAGCTCTGCCCCCAGATCAGTGCCCATGAAACCCTTCAAGAACAGCTACACTGACTGTAGTGAAAGCAGGGCTGTCCCTTATTTACTATCAGCAAATTCAGGGCTCCTTTTCAAGTCGGTAAGAAATTTCCACAGGCAAATTATTATTATTATTATTTCGAACTGCAAGAAAACACATTTTTCCCTCTCTAAATATTTTCCGACTTAAAGAGACCGAACAAAAAGCGTAGGGGAGAGCGAAGAGAATTAATCTCTTGTCGGGGCTGGCCCATGAAGAGGCAAACTTCCTAAAAAGAAATAAATAAATTGCCCCCTCCCCCCAACATCTGCTGGGAGCACTCGGAGATAACTGGCAGCTCGAACAATAACTCCGAGGACGGGAGGCCTGGAACAATGGCAGTGGGAAGAGAGCAGCCCTGGCTGTGGCACCGTTTCCAGGCCTGCTGCACGCGCAATTGGTTCGCGGGAATAAAGATCAAGTTGGACCAATAGCACTATAATTTGGAAACAAATATATTGATTACAAGAGAGTCCCTCTGCAATGAATGGGACCGCTCGGGAAGCGCCGTTGTTATTCCGCCTGCGCGGGGACTGCGGGATGCGCTCTGCCCGGGCTCTGAATTGATCAGCATGAGATTATCGCCCTGCAAACGCAGCGTCAGCCTGCTGCAGCGCTGCCTGGCCACACAGCCGGGGATGACCCAGCCTGCAGGGCCTCTCACACACAGGGATTCCTCGTCACCCCTTTGCTGAGCCTGCTAATTCCTACGGATCCTTCAAAAAAAGCCCCCCTCGCCAGACCCCGCAGGTCGTGTGCTCCTGAACGTCACTAAGAGGGAGTTTATCTTCCTTCTGAAGTGGCTATTTAATAAAAGAAGTAAAAAACCAGCTATGAAACGTTTAGGAGAAAGGGTAGTATTCAAATAACGGGATCTGCCAAAAGCTCTATACCTATTAATAATGTTTTAGAGCACAATAATGGGATTAATTTTGAACTCTTAGCTCCTTTTTCACCATCAGTGGGTTTTAGTTAGGTTCAGCATTTTATTTAGCTCTGGAAATTACATCATATTCCTCTGGTTTTATTCCCAACGATTTATTTATTTATTTAAATTAAAAGATGAGATTTACATCTAGGACTTTAAGTTCCCTAATTCAACTTTCTTAAAGCAGAAGAGTCCCAACATCATCAAAATTATCGTCTTGAAAGGAGGTCAACCAGCCAGATCCCTTTAAAAGTCCTCCAGTTTTATTTCATAACTAGCAGCAACAAGTCCCAAAATCCTGGAGACCTCATGGCCTCTGTCCTCATAACCAAAGAATATTGACCACCTCTTGTTCTGCCACTGCTCTGTGACCACTGCTTTAGAATAATTTAAAATCATGTTTATCTCCACCTCCTTCTAACATGGACATCACAGCTGCCTTTTCACTGGTGTTTCCTCTTCTCAGATCTGCTTTTGGCCTCGCTTCCCATGAAGTATCACAGTTACTCTATTGTGCCTGGCTCAATTTTTATTATTTTTTAATTTAAGGCTGAGCTGAGCTTTTCAAACAGATCACCTTTACCTGCCTGCTGAGAATGGCTTTTCCAAAGGTAGGTGTTCAATATTTTCTGAAAATTGTTTTTCTTTAATGAGTCCAACCTCAGGCTCCCAAGGCGAAAGACACCCAAACTGCGAATCATTTCTTAAAACTTCATCCCTGTAGCAAAGTTAAATTGCCAAGTTGCATTTTCTTTTCTAAATCACTTTCTCTGCATTTTAATTCCTTTCAGTTTGACAGCCTTAAAGCAGACGGATCAGGCTGAACCAAAGATTTCCCCAAGTCTAAGCTAAGCCTGTTTAAAACGACTGCAACGTTCATTTCAAACTAGGAATTATAATGCAAAAAGTAATTTTTCCCTCAACGTGTAGGTAACAGCCCTGGGCAGGCCCTTTTGGGAAAACATATGCAACAGCATGATGCTGACTGAATCAACCCCAAAAAATTAGCAGGACCACAAATTTGCAAAGAAGTTTTTGCATTCACTCCACTCTGCTCGAAACCAGAGACTCTAATGGTCTCTGAGTAACTAGACTGCTTAGTCCTAGTCTTGCCCTAAAGGCTACAGAGACACTTATTTTTTGGTTTGTGGTGGCTGCTGCAACCCCAGCAGCCTGATTCCTGTGCTGCTTTGCAAATGCTCGCCCACAAAAGCCGTGGACTGCCCTTTTCCACAAATCTGTACCTCGAAAGCTGCCCTGGCAGTGGTCAGTGGAGCTGCTCCACGTGTGTGTCTGGCGCCTATCTGGGATGGGAGGTGTGTTATCAGGCCAGTCTGCCAGTGTCAGGTGCTGCCACTGACACTTGGTGATAATGCTCCATATGCAGGGGAAGATGGATGATTTCGTAGCTGGGATATTTATTTTTTTTTCCCTGCAAAATGAGAGCTGTAACATTTCACATCTCCTGCCAGAGAGGACACCACCAGCACGTCACTTGCAGGCCCAAACTGGTGATATCTGTGTGCTGTAGTAACTGGCTCTCCAGCACTCCTTTGATGATAACCATAATTCCAATTCATAAAATACAACCAGAAAATATTCCCTGAGCACAAAACTTTGTTATTTATAGACCCATTTCCCAGAATCTGATATTTCTGCAAGAAACCTAGATATTATCTTCACTCCAGTCACCATTCAAACCTCTGAATAAAGCTACAGTCCCATAATAATCTAAAAGACAAAGAGACAAATAAAGTCCCTGGGTAATCACAAGAGTGCCAGGTGATACCAGAACTGTCAGGAGGATGTTTTGGATGCCTGGTGAAGCACCTGCTGTCTTGGTGAAGGTCACCAGACCTCAACATGAGCTGGACCATTCCCAACTCCTTGCCTTTGAGGGGTCAAAGGTTTCAGACCCCACTGCAGGGTTCCCTCTGCCCACAGGAAGCAGCACTCACTGTGCTGGTGTGTTGGGCAGGATAGAAACTCGGCTCTGTCATCGATTTTATTCCATTTTATTACTCTCAGCTCTTCCAGAGTATTACAAACTCTCAGGAGACCTTTTAAGACATTTGCTGATGCTTCACTTATAAATCAAATCTCTCTTTCCTGGATACTTTGCTGTGCTCCATCCTCCTCCTGAGCTGTGGGAACAAAATCCTGTGAAGAACTGAGCCCGCCTCCACCTTCATGCTGTCCCCCCCAAAAAAGTTTGAAAGAAGAAATTTTCCCAGTGTGAGCTCAGATTTTACTGGTCAACCTTTTTATTTTGTTACAGCTTAATGAGATTTATGATCCCTCTCTCCAAATGATAATTGCAACAGGTAAAACCAGCATTTCACTGCTCTTTCTGGTTCTGCAAAAGATTTTTTTGAGCCTTGTGGTGTCGGGTGGAGGTGGCACCGAAGGTGTCCCTGCCCTGACAAGGCTGTGTCAGATGGTGCCCAGGAGTGTGGGCACGTCTGAGACAGGGGAAGGTTGCTGGGAAAGAAGATATTCTCAACCAACATCTTTCTTGAATTGAAATTAAAAGCTGAAAAGATTTATTACAGTAGCATATTCATGCTGCTATATTTAAGGTGATGTCAGTGTTCTCAGCATAATCCTTCTTATGCACCGAGGATTAAATCTCAGCCATAATAAAGTACCCAAACTGAGACTTGTCCTCAAATGTTTCCTATTTGAGGCATTAATTTGATTTTATTAAATTAAAAATAAAATCAGTTCAAGACTTTTGTGGGTTTGGAGATGAGAACAAGGAGGAATTCTGCCTGGAGACTTGCCCCTGCTGATTGCCAGAGAAGTTAAAAGACCCAGGCAGAGATGGTGCCGCAAAGGGAGAAAAATGTTGCTGCTTTTCTTACTTTGAGCAGGGGATATCAGCCTATGGACTAAAGAAGTTCCTTTGCACATAAACTGGTGATAAAAATTCAAATAAACACCAGTTCCTGTCTGCCCTGTGGCCCTTCCTGTGGTGCTCCCAGGGCTTTTGGGTACTGAACTTTAGAAAGCCTTGGCTTTCTCCCTGGAGTCTGTGTTTACTCTTGAACGTGCTACAAATAATTAATAGGTTTGTCTGTTGAAATGATACATAAAATGGCAACAAAGCTCCTTTTCTTGTGCAGTAGGAACGAAATCTCTATAAGGGATCTTGCTTTTCTCCAGTATATTGTCATTTCCAAAAATATCTGATTTCCTGAGCTCTCTTTTGTTGATGGCCAAGTTCAAATATGAACATGAATCATAATTCTGATCATGCTAAAGAGGTTTTTTCAGGATTGTTTTCCCCTTTGAGCCAGGTGCAGGGCTCCAGGTCAGGATCCAGCTGGCTGTGCTGGATCAGTAGAGTGTATCAGGACAGGGAATGCTCAATGAGCGTGTGGGAGCAGGAGGAAACCAGACTAATTATGGGATGTTCCCTGCATTGGCCACGCTCAAACCACAGCCTTGGGAACCAGCTGCGAAGACTGGTGGCTGTGCTGGCCCTGGGCACAGGGAGCAAGTCTGCCTTAATGCAGCCCTTTGGTCTGAGATAAGGATGAAATGATCCTTTGAAGCTGAGATAGTGAAAGGAGGGGGGAAAATTATAAAGCTGGTGAGAGAGCTTAGTGCTGCTCCCAGCAGCAGGAATGGCCAGAGTCAAGGGTGTCCTTTTGGGGAGTTTTAATAGGAAACTCTCCCAAGAGCATGTTCCAGCTGGAGGAAGAGGAGAAGGAGGAGGAGGAAGGACCACGAAGATGGGTAGTTAGTCCTGGAGCAATGTAATACCAGCGGGAGGCTGTCCTTTGTGGTGCTAAGACACTAAAATCTGGGATTCAGGGAGACTGTGGAGCATAAACATGTCATAAACGCAAGGTTTGGGTAATACATAGCCTGGAAATGTCAAATTAAATTTACCTGAACAATTTCAATTTGATTCCTTTGGGGGGATACATGGGTTTATGATCTTTAAGCTAAATATTCACATGCCTTTTTTTTCCTGAAGTGTCCATGTGCACAAAGTGCACCTGCAAAGAGCTCCTTTAAAGAGCAACTGTTCGATATTTTAATTCTGGAAAACTGCTCAAACACTGCTCTGGGGGCAATGAGTAACTTCCTCTCCGGCTTGTCTATGGAATTCATGAGTTTAGAGTTGATTTAAGAGAAGAGTGACATTATTGCCACTTTACAGAGGAAAGCATTGAGTCACAAACAAGAGTTCTCCCAAGTGCAGCGATTGCAGAACCCAAACTGTGATGATGCAGGGCTGGGGAGCTCATGCCCTGGGGTGTTTGCTCTGTTACTCTACCTGGATGCAGCTGGGGGAGATCAGCACCCCTCTAAGGCCACATTGCAGGGTATCACCCCAAAATGAGCAGCTTGCATCTATTAATGACTCCAAAAATGTTAGAACCTTGTGTAGGAACTCTGTGAGGGAGGTAGAAGGGAGCTGTTCATTATCCAGGTCTTTGGAGACAACTGTCTCAAAAGCAGGATGACTTTCTAGTTGTTTTTATGGAGAATTTGTGGTTTGCACTGAAATTTTCTGATGGAGAATTTGGAAAAAAAATTATGTAATAGAGATTAGAAGTTTCTGAGGGGAAAAAAAAGAAGAAAGAATGAACAGCAATCTGCTCTGTTCAATTTGTGACTATTACAGGGGGATGTGGAAGGATTTTATGCTGCGAATATGCCTTTTGAAGTTCCCATAAAAATCTGTTCAAATTTGGCCGTGCTAAATGCATTTGTGAAATTACTATTTGCACATGCTCAGAAGAGCCTTTTAAAATTTTATATTTAGCAGCTAAAATCTCCAGAGAACCACCTGAGCAGCTTGGAGCTGTGCCATACCCACAGGCTGATCAGACTCCAGCCCAGGACGTCAGCGTGAAATGTGGGATGGGGAGGGCTTTTCCCAGAAGAGGAGGATTTCAGCCCTATGGATGAACATGTGAATGGCACAAAATAGATGTCATTATACTCTCAAAATCCACAGATAGTATCAGTAGAGACTGAACCAGAGTTTTTGCAACTGCCTTTGCAAGTCAAGCAAATTTCAGAGGAGGTGGAGCTGTCAGACTGTTTGCAGCAAATTTTGAGTGATGCTGCTCTCTGAACACACCCCTGATTTGGATGAGGTTTGTTGTGTGCATTGTCTGGACATTCACTGCCTGATTTTCCTGCTGCAAAGAAGGAACTACCCCAGACACAGGGGTGGCACAGAACTTTTCCTCCCACCTTCCCCACTCCTTGGCTTTTGCAAGGGCAGCAATGCTAGCCCATCAGCTGCCTGTCCAAATTGGATGTATTAGGTTGGAGCAAGAAAAAAAAACACCTTTGCTCAGGGACAGAGAAGCCAGCCCTGCTCAGGGATGGAGCAAACAAAACCTTTCCTCTGCGTGTCACAGCCCTAGATGTGTCAACACATGGTTGGGTCAGCAAAGGGGAGTTTTACCTTGGAATGGCCACGGGGAGATAAATGCAGCAATGCTGTTAAATAGAATTAGCTATTTATTTGCATGGCATTTAACAGTGTTGGATAAAGGTCAGTGTGTTCTCACAGTCTTGCCATTTGTGTTGAGGAAAGGAGAGCAGCTGTGGCTCTTCTCCCCATCTCCAGGATTTCAAACTCCTTTATTTTACAGCCAGGTATTCACAGCTACCTTTTATGAACTCACTCCATAAAGAGAGGTTTCTTGCCAAGAACACAAAAGAAATTAATCTTAAAATTCTCATCCACCATGACAACAGAGACTGGATTGCACCCAGATGCAGCAGGGCCATGAAGGAACAGCATTTCTCCAGGAAACCAGAAAAGTTTGCTGATACATTTTTCCCTGGGTCACTGGGATTGACCCACGTGCTGTCCAACAGGTCACAGGCAGCCCTGGCCATGAGATGTACTTTGTACATCCCTCGCTCTTGTGTCATTTATATACAGAGTGAGCTGCTGCAGACCTACCCTGTAATAGTGTTCAATTAACAGGGAGTGCTTTGAGACTCACTAAAATCATCTTACACCTTTCTGTGCACACTTCACACTCTCTCCAGCCCCACAGGCCCCAGTGTGTGATGGGACCTGGGACTATGTCCCAGCACACTTCACTAAAGTCTGTTTGTAGCAGATGCAGATTCTGCCTGCTCTCCTATCCTGGTGCAAGTGTCATGACACGAGGGTCTGAGGGTGGAACACCCCTCACTCCACCCTGCAGGACATGGTGGAGCTACATGGACTAAACCCCCAGCCCACACAAATTAATATATAATAGATCTCCGTGTGGGTGATCTCATTCAGGAGGATTTAATTACAGTGAGATAAGGAACTTCCATCCAAGGGTTTCACCTGCCTTAGTTTTACACCTTTTCCCAGCAATCTTCACGGCCTTCCCCCAGGCTCTGTAAGGCTCAGGCAGTACCACACAAGTAGCAATATTTCCCTAAAAGAGCCATTCCCAAATGTCTCCTTTGGGTTTTTCATAACTTGGTACTGTACCAGCTCTTCTCACCGAGCTACTGTGTGGAATAATGTGCCCAGGCGAACATTGTTACATGAAAACACAAATACTGGAGATGCTGACAGATGGAGGAATCACACTGTTTTGAGGGAAGGAAGGGCAGGATAGGAGCAGGAATATCAGAATGAGTCTTGCCGTTTACATATAACAAGCCACAGCTATATTTGGATACGCTGAGGCATTCACAACCTTCCCAATTGCCAGGCTTTCAAATACACACATTACCACCAGAAGTGCTCTTGCTTAAGTGCTCCCATCTCCAGGATTTCCTTTGAAGTATCTGACTGAAGTAATGTAAAGTGCATTTCAATTGGCAGTGAATGCAGGTTAAATGGTAACAGCACAACAGATCCAGTGTTTGTTCCCTGGGCTTTTTCTTTTACCAGTCTCTCTTTTTACGAGGCTTGGTTACTTTAGTGTAACACTGCATTCAGGCACCTTCAGTCTATTAAGCCTCTCTCCTGACCCTCTATACAACTGCTCGAGGATGCTGTGAGCTGTATCAGTACTGCTTTAGCACACAAAAAAAGTGAGTAAATGCACCGCTGAGTGCACAGGCTGAGCAGTAAGCGGTGGGTAAACTCCCTTTAGAAATGTGTGCACTTGCATTTACCCTTGGCTACACCGCCGAGCTGGCTGCAGACTGAGCCAAGCACTGCGGATCACTTCGGATTTGTGTGTCACCTCCCATACATGTTGATGCAGTATCAACTATTTAACCTTTAAACAGAGTGCTTTTCTAATCCATTGGATTGGCTGGAGGATGTATATTACGCTAACAAAATAGCCAAGTCTGCGCCGAGCAATGAAATATCCCCCTGCCCATGCCAGACACTCTCTCTGCCTTCCATCGCTGAGCCAGTGCTGCAGCACTGCTCTTTGAAAAGCAGCCAAAAAATGCACAGTAGGGACAGAGATCATCCTAAGTCACTGACATTGTCTGGAGGCACCTTCTCCTGTCTGGACCTGAGCAGGATCTTGCTCATCAGAAAGAGGAAAGACCCAGTGCAGGAGTGGGGAATGAATGCTTCTGGTGGTGAGGCATTGGGCTGATTAATAATGGAGAAAGGGCTGATCTGGGCCATAAATGTGCTAATACATCTTCCAGGTGTGCCAGGGAGAGAACAGAGATCATCTGGGATGTGCTAATACACCTCCCAGGTGTGTCAAGGAGAGGACAGGGATCAGCTGAAGAGGGACACAGAAGTTACTTCCTCCTTCCACTTCTGTACCACAAAATCAGGCTGAGACATTCCTAAGGGTAACAAGAAGAGGGATCACATCCTAAAACTGCTGTGTGGTACATCCAGGCTGAGGTCTCCCACCAAACCCCTATTTGTGCCTGTGTCTACGAAGCAGAGATTGGAATTGCACTGCTGCAGTTAACTTGCTTGTGCTTCACACATACACTCTCAAGAGGATTGTCTTTTTTTTTATCCTCTTCTTAAAGCTGTGAGACATTTTTTTTCAGATTCATCTTTTTGGAGCGGAAAGGGGGGAGAAAAAAGAATGTTCCTTTAGGGCTTTGCAGAATTAAACACCTTACATCCGAGCATCCTCCAGATCTGGATGTTGGCACCTCCTTACATCTTCCCCATGGCTTCTCTGAAGCTGCACCCATGATAGATGTTTAACATGCTGTAATGCATATTCCTCTGTAATGACTTTGGTGGGGCCATTACCATGAGTTACACCAGTGACAGATTGATACTTAAGTCAGTATATGTTTGCATAATATCTGTCTGCGTTCCCACGTAGCCCCCCATTACCAGAGCACATAATGACAGCACCGAGAGCCACATGACTGGTGGGCTCAGCCCTAGTCCCTGTCACTTATTGCCATGGCACCCAGCACTGAATCACTGAGGGTGTTTAAATAGGCAGGCATTAATTTATAGAGTAAATCATTACGAAATGGAGGAAATAAGTGACTTTCATTGGCACTGATTTGATCTAATGGAGCCTCACAGTAAATTGCTAATATTCTCCCTCTCCCACTGTATTTTTTTTTTTTAATGTGAAAACCAAATAAAAATATAAACCTGTGTTCAACTTGCCACATACATTGCCAGGTATGTGATTTGCTGATGATGTACAAATCCAGCTCACCTCCTCCCTGCTGCTTCTCCAGCTGGGGAACAGGATCTCCTCCTTGAGGTTTCAGTAGAGACTTCGTAACCTGAAAATTGGAGGAAGACACATTTATTGCTCTCTCCTACACTGCCCTTTCCCTTTCTTGTCTGAGAGAAGGCAGCTTTTGGTTCACTGGAGTGGAAGTTGGCTGTCCATTTCCTGATGGCAGCGAAGAGCAGACTCCCATCTGGTTGATGCAGATGCCACTGTTTTGACTTTATCCAGGTGGTCACCCAGCAAACCCTGTTGTGCCTAATTATTTAAGAGGGTTGTGAAACACTAGGTGATTTTATATACCATATGTGCTAGAAAACATAAGCATGAAGATGCTGTGACTTAATGATGTGGCACCTTCGGCTCCAAATCTTCCATGTTTTATGGCTTAAATCTGACCTTTCGCTTTCCTGTAATGCACTTTGTCGCATTTAGCATGAAAGAAGAGCAAACAGAATTGGAGCTGGGGAGGTTATCAGCAGCAGTTACAGAGCCATCCTCCACCCTCTATCAAGATAAAGCACTTGACTCATTTTAGAATATCCATCCTAGAGGGAAGGAGGCGGGAGGAGAGAGGGGAGAGCCTGTCCATTAAATGGAATTTCAGGATTTGGAGTTCAGAGACTTCCTTCATAGTGTTAGAGCAAATCACAGATCTCCTTCCTCAGAGCAAACCAACAACACAAGGGGTCTCCTGGTCTGGTTATTAATTTATTTATTTTTAACCCATGTAGTTTGTTGCTTTGACTTCTCAAACAATGGGAAGGTACAAGGAGAGAAGGATAATAAATTGCATTCCCTCCTTTTTGCCATCACAGGAAACCTTGAGGGACTGTTCAGCAAGCTGGAGCTCTTATCTGCCTTTGGGCGATCTCATTATCAAACCTTCATTTTGCTCCCCAGCAGGAGAGATGGCCTGCAATGTATGATAACCTCTACTTATGAAACTCACACTCCAGAAATCTCTGATAATAGGCCAGCTAAAATGGAAAACCAAAGAGCAGGCACCAGGTTTTCAGCCACCAATAAAGACTACACACATGCACACACACAGAGGCAGGTACCAGCACACGTATATGTTTTTAGTTTTATTTATATTTCTATGCACCAGCCCCACTCTGATGGCACCTCCCAGAATTTAAACCACAAACCTAACAGGACTAATGTTTTCCAGCACACTTGAAATAATATTTTCAAATAAGCCTGTGTGATATAGGAGCCTGTATCCCATCTACAGAGAGGTCAGTGAAATCAGTGGGAATTCTAACCTATCTAACCTGCTCAGGTTTTTTATAAATCCCATTAAACACTTATTTAAAGACAGTTCAAAGTATGAGCTGTAGGAACAGAAGTAGCTCCTGGGGGTAGAGAGAAAAAGAGAAGTGGGATAAAGAGAATCAAGTTCCCTAAGCACTTGGGCACTTTGATTAACACAATTTAATATAACATGATAGAATATTTTATATTGTTTTTCAATTACTTTCCAATCATGGTGGCACTGTCCAGGTAATCTTTCACTCTCCAAATTCCCCATTTCTGAACCCTACATCTCTGCATATGCCACTGAGGGATAAATGGGTTTGCAGCACTCCCAGTGCAACCCCTCCTGGGTATGGGCTGGAGAAGGTAAGAGGCTGAGATTTGGGGAGTTCAGCTGCAAATCCCAGAATTCCTGCCCATTTTGCCTGATTTAGGCTGTTTGTCCTGCAAGTCTCCATGCCCAGCAAAGAGATCCAGCTGACAGAGGGCCATGGGGGCACAGTCACAGCCCACACCCAGTGCCTGCCCATCCCACTGAGGGAAGGTGAAGCATTGGATCAGGTGGCAAAGGTGAAGAGGTCCTTTTGAGCCCAGAAAGGTGTCCAGGAGGACTCCCCTGGATGCACAGCCCCACTAATCCATACATTCCCTCTTGCAGGGCTGCGTTTCCCGGCTCCATGAGCTCCCACCAAGAGCAGCTGCTCTGCCACGGAGCAGCTTTGCTGCTCTCCACAGGCAGGGGATTAGGCCATGGGAATCAGCTACAGCTCAGCATCCCTCGGCCATCCCTGTCCTGCTGCCATGCCAGAACTTCCTCACCACAACCTGAGAAACAGAGCAATCCAGGGTATGAACTTGATTTTTGTCTCCTTTTGTTCTGTACCACTGGGAGATGTTCTGGATCACACAGGATGTGGTGTGAAGGTAAAGCACCTGGAAGTTTCAAAAATCCATCCCCTCTCTTTTTGTTTCTACTTTCTTATCAGTAAAAAAGGTCAGCAATAGTCAGTTGGTCTCCCTCACTTGTGCAGGGAATGCAAAAATGTATTTGCTCTTGTAAAACCTCCCTAGGCATAACACACTGCTGCAAATATGATAACACTTTTAATTATATTTTAATATATTATACAGATTATATTTTCGATACCTTAAAAATATTCAGCCTGAAAAATCCCAGCTAGTGAAGAAATAAAGGCAGAGAACAAAAATATTAAGATATGAAGAGATTTTTTCTTATGAAGCCTAAATATGTCTTATTTCCAAATTTCCATTAAGTGGGAACAAATAGGAGAAAATAGTCATAAAAAGCTGCAGTGAGGCACCTGGTTACCTGAACAGACCTCATTGGGATGGGTCGTTCTTGATGAACAAAAGAGTAAAAGTGAGAGAATTCCCCACATTTTTCTGCACTGGACCTTGGGGACACGCTCATCTGGGGGTGTTTTCCCAAACAAGCAGAGGCAGGAAGGGAAGGGGAGTTCTCTTAATCCCAGGGCTCCCACCACAGGGAGAGCTCATCCACCCATGCTTTGGGAAAGGAATCATTGTCCATTTCCCATCCCTGGAATTGCTCCAGCTCGCGTTGCTTGGAGCAACCCGGTCTAGTGGAAGGTGTCCCTGCCCACGGCAGGGGGCTTGGAACGAGATGAGTTTGAAGGTCCTTTTCAGCCCAAACCATTCAGGGATTCTCTGATTCCTGTGGCCAGGCTGTGGATCATTACCACCACACACACCAGGAGGGTGAACAGGACCCACCTCAGCCTTATTCATACCAAATGATTATTTCATTTTGTTAGATTAGAGGCTTTCATTTCCAATGCCAACTAATCCAATACTTCTCAGAAATAACATGTACCCTCTTAGAAGCACATATGGTGAAGTTTGGGGTTTCTTTAATGGAAAGCAGAATCACACCTGAAGTGGCCAGGGCAGAAGGCAGATCTGTCTGGGCAGACCCTGCAGGAGGCCTCGTGAAAACAGCAGTTTTATCAATAAAGTCGAGTCTACTTCAAATGAACACACAGAGGCCTTTCCTTTAGAAATGGGTGAGGAAACAGGCGGAATTCAAAGCAGTCCCCTTTTAACAGAGGTGTTGGAGCTCTGCTCAGCTGTTGTTTCACAAGACACAAAAAAATGGACCCATAAAACAAGGCAGTAGATCTCTGCTCCCAACATCTTCCATTCACATTCCACGCCAAGGCCGCAGTTGGATTCCTGGGAGCCGTAAGGAGACGGAGCTCGTGCTCGTTCTCCTCTCCCATGCTAAGGGCAGGTAATTATCTCTGCATTCCTGGAGGAATGTTACAATAAATATGGCTGTCATTTTTCATTACTGCACAGTGAACAAAGGGAACAAAGAGAACAAAAGAAAGTGTGCTTTTGCTAACCTGGGCTCGCATGTGCCGGGATGTGTGCAAGGCAGGAGTAGAGGGGAGAGTTTATTTCTATTATTTACTGTGGATAAAGCAGTCTGGGTGACTGTCCAAAAATTTACCTGCTTTTTGAACTAATTAAAAATTAGAAAATCATTTTCTCTTACTTGGTGTCCTACCATTGGTTTTCTTGGCTTAAAATGGAACTTATTTGAAAGGTAAGAAATGCAATAATGTCTCCCCAGCTTCTACCATGCAAAGCACAAATATTCACTCACTCATTTTTTCCCTATTTGACCTCTCAGTAGTGGCCAGATTTCTGAATTTATCTTAATGACCAACATCTTATGATGTTGGAAAATATGGCAAAGGAATTTGCGTAAATAAAAGTACTTAGAAACGATGTGTATGTTAGTTCCTTCCCTCCAAAGTCATCCTCAATGTTTCCCTTTCAATGCAGACAAGATAAAATGGAAAATGTTCAATACCCCTAATCACTGAGAATATCTAATCTGAGACACAGCCAGCTCAAAGTCCAGCTCTATGCCTGTGTATTTTTTTTTGCATGGTTCCCAGGTGTTTTTCCTGCCTAAATGAACAGACACTTTGATTTGCCAAACTGTTATTAGAGAAAAAAAAAATAAATTAGAAGGTTCACAGTGTTCACACTGACTGCAAAATTATCTCCTGAGTTGCAGAGAGAACAGTTTGCACTCATCTGTCTGAAGTCTAGCAGCAAATGGAAAATTACAGTGTAAGCAAAATTTCCCCTGGCAACTGTCTACGTATGAAACATCAAACTCTGGAAAGGACTAAAAACCACAGGTCACAACAGTCACTCGTGGAAGGATCCCAGAGAAAATCTTGCCTTGCCCTTTCTCTGGTAATAGACTTTACTGAGATCTAGGAGTGACAAATTCACTTGTGTTATATCCCAAATCCCATACTTCATCTTCCACGCTTTTTTCTGCATCTCTTGCGTATCCTGTCCTTTTGATGGACACGGTGGTGCTGTCACTTCTCCTCCCCAGGGCTCTGGTCCCTGGTGGTGTCTGTTGCAGCCATGTGGGTTTGCTACCAAGATCCAACTTACAGAGACCCAGCTTTGTGCTGCTATCTGCACCAGGCACACACTTGGGGATGTCTCCCCCCAGAGCTGCACTAAAACACCAGCCCCAAAAGGTCTTGCAGCCTCAAACTTCCCAAACTACTCCTGCCTTTAACTCCTCTCCAGAATTTCACAGGTGTCAAGATGTTGCATGTTGCTCTGGAATTTTAAGTCGACTGCACTAATCCATAAATATTAATATATTTCAGAGTTCCAATGGCTCCATATGAGCCTGGAGATGACTTGGGAAAAGCTCAGCCAGCCCAGAAAATGCAGTTTTCCAGCACTGTGGACAATCTGCACCTGCTGGCACGGGAAGAGCTGGGTTCTCTCCCAGTGTTACACACAAACCTTGTGCAGACACACAAGTGTGGGGCAGATGCTCAGCTGCAAACCCTTCCTGATGGGCATTCCTACACCATGGGAAGGTGCAGATACATCCCAGTTAGGTGCTCAGCAGCTTTAGCTGTGGGGTAGAGCATCTGCAAGCCCATCCCTGTCAGAAGCAAATAACTAGAAATTGGTAGAAAAAAAAATTAAAGTAAAGGACATTGATGAAAAATGAGATATTTCTGATTTGTCACTCTGCTCTTATCTGATCTCAGCCTGTTCTCTCTAACAGGCACCTTCTTGTCAGTAGCCCCAATGACATCAATTGAGTGGGAGTGCAAAGCATCAACATTACTTGTGAGAACAATCCAGTTAGGGAAGGTTGCTCCGCTGGTAATATTAGAATCAAAACATTCAAATGCACAGACAGAGAGGCTAACAATTCAATTTATGCTGTGAATGCTGAACAGCACATTAAGCAAATCAGTTCAGATGGCTCTGGGTTGTTCGTGTTTAAAGAAGATCAGAAACAAAATTTCCAATCCTGTACCACATCTAAATGCTCAAGAGGAAGCACTAAAACCTTCACTATTGATACATTTATTTTTCTGCATTTCCCTCAGCTGATTGGTCTTTTACTGCTGCCCTGTGGTCCATAGGGAACTGCTGTGGTCCTTCACAGAAGAAATACCAAGCTTTCCATGGGGTTACACCTCATGTAATGGGACACTTTAGGGATGTTAATGTTAATTTTTTCCCAAATATTCTTCTGTCATAGGTAATCTACAATGCAATATGCAATAAACCTTCCAGCCAGAGTTTGCCATTTCCCCTACAAGCCCAGATTTCCAAAGGACTGCAAGTTTCCAAAGCTGCAAACACCCATTCCAAGGATTTATGAAGAGCTTTGAGCAAGTTTGTTATCTTACCACAGCAGGTCATTTAATGCCAACTGAGCCACGAGTGCCTGGAGGTGTTCCCCACCTCTGACACATTGCTTTGAGTCCTTCAACAGCCCTCTTTCCATGATGGGCCTAATCTTGGGAGAAAGTCTCAAAATGTTCATGGATTCAGTCTTAAACCCTGGCTCATACATTACAGGCAGTCTCCAAATACTGCAGGACGGCATAAATCCGTGTGGGTCCCCTCCAGCTCAGCATATTCTGTGATTTTATATTTCTATATCTATACAAAATACTGGACATTACCAGACAGCTGGATACATGGATGAGAACAACCCCTACAGCAAGACCTGGGTGACTGCAATTTCGTAGCTGAAAACATCTCTTTCCAAAAACTTGAAGGAAGGGTCCAAAGCCGAGATGTGGAGCCAGCAGGGCTGGAGGCAGCGGAGCCATCCCCTGAACTGGCAGTGCCACCGTGTCCCCCGGTGCTCTGTGCTCCCAGGCAGGGCTAATTAGCTCTTGTTGAGCAGCACATTAGCGCAGCAATGCAGACTTTTCCCGAGTACCCCGGCTTGCTTGGAGCTACACTGTGCCACTTACAACTGTTTTAAGATTCATTAACCTCCCTCTGCACTCCCCAGCTACAGAGACAATATATCAGGAGAGGAAACCTGCAGCAGTGGTGAGACAGGCAGGATGATAATTTCTCACCCATTCTCCTCTCCTCTGCTCTAACACACTCCAGATAATCACACCCGAAGCTAGATCAGACAGGGACAAAATTAACTGGGACTAGAACTCGGGCCTCACACATTCCTTGCTTGTACCTACATGAGGCACTGCGACCCTTCCCCATCTGTCACCTCGTCCCTGCGTCAGCCCCGCTCGCTGACAGCCCAGCTCCACCGGCCTGGGATGCTGCCAGGCTGAAAGGATATTGAGGCACTGATGCTTCTGTGCTGTTCTCCAGGGCTGTGTCAGCCTGGACATGAGCAATTCCACACCTGGTTATCCAGCTCCTGTTTGTGTCCCCATGCTGGCGTGCAAATCCAAGGTATGTTCCCCCTCTGTCTCCCTCTCTTTCCAAAACTCGAAAGAATCGGTCCCTACAATTTAACCATCACTGCAGCACTGCTATTCAGTAATTTATGTTTTAAATTTATGGAGAATATTACTGGGAAAAATGAGCCTGGTAATGAATTCTGTATTTATCTTTTTTTTTTTTCCCCCACAAGAGAACTTTGAAAAGCAAGTTTTCTTTGGTCAAAATGCAATCCCCTCAATTTCACAAAGGTTACTGAGAATTATATGGGTCTACTATGCTGTTCTGGAACTGAATTAATAGTGACTCGTTTGACACATACTACTTAGTTAACCTGGGTAGGGTATTACTTTCTTATCTAACTACATTAATTGATTCTACATCACTTAATAGCTCAATAGCTTATCAGGTTACTTCACTCACTAGACAAGCTAAATGTCTGGAGGCAATTAGAGTGTCATTCTCTGTAATAACAAGTTTCTTTGAGAAGTTGCTGATGAGGTTCTTTATTACACAGATTATAAAACGTATCTTCATACTGTTATAAATATAGGTACAAATTGAAATGACTTACCAGGAGTCCCACTTCCCTAGCAACCAGGCAGATTTTAGGCTCGTTTTAGGAATGGTTGCTTTCTCCCCTTCCTCCCCCCTCCCCAATGCTCTCTCCTGCCTTCCTTGTGATCTGTGTCCAATTTTCTGTCACTCAGAGGCTATCTGTGACCACGGAGAGCCTGTCACCGGGTCCCTTGCAGTTTGCCATTCTCAATGCTCAGCTCATTCCGAGGATGTCACCTCCGGGACACCGGGCTCAGCGTCGGGGTTTAATTATGGCTGCTGCTCTCCGTGGCTGCCGCTGACAGGGAGGGTGCAAAGCCAGAGAGGAGCTCTGTCCTTTCACATCTCCCTGCCCCACAGCTGAGCCCTGCAGGAGGATGGACACAAATTCCCAGCCTTGCCCCAGCAGAAGGTCTGCTCTGTTTTCCACCCCATCCCTCCCACTTCAGCTTTGTTACATGGTTCATTTCTCACCTGTGTGCCTGAAAAGCCATTAAACGGGGATGGAGAGTCCTCTCTCTGCATCCCCAAATACACCCTGGTGCTTAACAGA
This sequence comes from Aleadryas rufinucha, assembly GCA_013397815.1. Taxonomy (NCBI): domain Eukaryota; kingdom Metazoa; phylum Chordata; class Aves; order Passeriformes; genus Aleadryas; species Aleadryas rufinucha. The sequence goes on from VZTH01018632.1 coordinate 83,675, forward strand.
TACGTGAATGCATTTTGCTTACTCCTGCATGCATTCAAACAGTAATAAATGCTTCTTTCCATGGATTCAATTAATAGCATTTAAAATTAAGTGAAAGATCATTAAATTAATTTTTTAAACTGTCTACAAGGCTGAATGGTATGGGAGAAAGAGCCAAAACCCAATACCTTTTGTGCTATCCCCAAACCTACCTCCACTCCACAAGGCCTAAATTAATATTTTCTTATCCCAAACCAGTGTCAAATTTGGGAAGCAAAGAACATGAGCAGAGGGAGAAGTGGGGTTGTAAGAGATGGGCTTTGGGCTCTGGTGATCTCAGCACTGTGCAAAAGGGACAGTCAAGACTCTGGTGATCATCCCCCAGGAATGGGGCAGAAGCATGATTTTGAATGACAAAGGAAAAAACTTTACTGTGTTTTTTCTTCTTGCCATTCTAAATCTTGCTGCTATTTCTCAGCCATCTCCTGTGGCCAGGCAGGTGGCTGAAACAGACATTGTGCTCTTTCTTCTGGCTCTTTAGGAATGTTTTTTTGGTCACTGCTGGAAAAGCTGCAGGAGCTGTGGGAAGACAGGAAAACTGGTGGAGGTGAGGCAGAGTGTGACTAAGCATTGCTTGTGATCTTGGTTTAAAGGAGGAGAAACCCTGTGTCCCTTCACAGAGGGAGAAATCATGATCTTGTCTGGGCTCCTGATGATTATCCAGTGGAGTGGTGACTTTTCCATCCCACATGGAGGCTTTGCCTGTAAGGAAAACCAGCAGCCCATGGCTCTGGGCTGGGCAGAAGAGGAAGGCAATGCCAGGTCATGTTCTGAATTTTCCTCTTCTCCACTGACATCAGCACCTGCATCTTGATCCACAGATCACACCACAGATATCTCCTTTCAAAGAGCAGTTCCTGTATGTTCAGAGTTTGTTTGGGGAAACTGTGTTTTGCTTTTAAACCCCTGATTCTCATCACTTTTTCCACAAACACCCTGCTGAGCTGGAGGATAAAGGCAGAGCATCATTAAGAGATGTTGTCCTGAGCCAGCGGCTCCTTTGCCCAGCAGCTCCCCTTGTTCTGGGAGCACCTGGGCCCTGAGCCTGCAGGAAGGAGCCTACAAGGCACAAAAGCAGCCTCCAAACAATCCTACAGGAGCTACAGCTGCCCTGCTCAGCCCAGCACATTTGTTTTCTGTGTCTCCTATCTCTGGCATTTAAGATGTTCTGTAATTTTCAGAGGACAAACAAACAAAACCCTCGCGGTTCCCTTTAAACAGCCGGCAGCACCCACGGCTCGTTGATATTCAGCAGCCAGAGATGTCTGCTACCTCCGAACAATTAGTCTAAAATATTTATCAGAAATAAGTGTTGGGGTTTTTTGTCCAAGTTTTTGAAGTTATGAGGCCTCAGATGGGATTAATGGAAATTTTAATTAAGATATGGAAATAAGCTGCTTTCTCCCTGTCTCTCTGAGACTGCAGGGAGTTCACATTATCCTCAACAGCATGTCTCAACCTGCTGGGGGAACCATTTGCAAGATGACTTTGTTTTTAAGTTCACCTTAGACAGGATGCTTAGCTGGGAATTTGATGTGAACCCCAAGTCCATGTCTGGAAGGAGCTGCTCTGCCCCTGAGTAAGGATCCCCCTGCTCTCTTCCACAGTCAGAATCATGAACCCTTTTCCCACTGCAGGGAAAAGCTTTCCTGAAGGAGGGAGAGGGATTTAAATCCTTTTATACGTTTTCTGACAGGCATCCTGGCCATCAGGCTGATTAGCTGGGCTCCATTCACAAGGAGAAGATAAACAGAGAGGAGAATTGAAGGGGCAGCAGATGAGCAGAGGAGCCCAGGCTGCCACGGGGCTGTTGGGAAGAGCATCCCAGAGGAGCAGAGGCTCTGCTCCAGCGCTCTCCAGGCTCGTGCTGCTGCAGACAGGACCCTGACGAGGCTGATGCTGAAGCAGATTTGAAGCACCGATGATTTTAGGTCTGATTTTAGTCTCTGACTTCATTCACCAGTCACAGTGCAAATGCCCAGCACCAGCAGGGTGAGTGCCCTCCTCTCAAACACTGCTGTTCCCCTTGGGAGAATATTCATTTTATGGATGCTCACCCTCCTTACACTGCAGCATTGCTAAGAATGTGAACTGAGCTTTTGTTTTTTTTTTTTTTTTGAGGCAAAGGATTTTAATTCGAGCCTTGGAGCAATTTTGGCCTCTGGTGTTTGAAGACTTCACTGGAAATAAGGAGGCCAAGTAGGCTGAAGAGTTAGATTTTTGTACAGAACAGAAATTGTGATTGCATGGAGAGGTTGTATCAAAATATTGAGGAAAGCTGTCTGCAGGAGCTGTCTGGAAGCTTTTCTGCTTCTCTTCCTCCTTTAGTCTCTATAGATAAACCTCACTTTTCCCAGTCTAAAGATGAGGGAAACTGAAGCACATAGGCACCTATATTTCCCAAAGAGAACTATATTTTTGGACGCACTAAACATTTGTACTTCTAGCTGGGCCCAGCATGAGAAGAAGATTTAAGAGAAGGGCATTTTAAATCTGTTTCAAAAGTTAATGAAAAATACCTGATAAAAGTATTTCAAGTCATTCATATAATTTTGCACCCTGTGGAATCACACTTAGATACCTATTGATATGGATAAAGATATCTTGTTTGTGGGAAACAAATCTCATTCTCAAAGCTGTTAAAGCAATGCAAGCACATCTGAATGTGCTGTGAATAACTTATTTCATGTGAACATCACAAAATAACTCATGAGCATTAATTAATCAAATACTGAGACCTAAGCATGAGCTATCTGGGCATTTCTATACCAAATCCATCTTACTGACAAGGGGGAACCAAAAGGCATGAAATGACTTGTCCAGGGTCTCCAACAAGTCCACAAGCAAGGCTAAAACTGAAATCTGGCCATTCTTTTTCTCTTTCTTCCAAACCAGGGACTGTCCTCCAGCTTTGGGAACAAAGGAAAAAGGAAAAAAGGAAGAGGAATAGATGCATTAAGGATGCCCAGATGTTCTTGACATGGAGGGCATAGGTCAAATCTGAGATCCTATTTCAAAATCCAGAGAAAATTACCTTTCCAATGACATGTGGCGTGACCTTCAACTCCTAATAGTGTAGGAGCAGTCCATTTCTGAACGTTTGCATCATGCATTTTACATTCCGGATCTCTAAATCATCTCTTATCATTTACTTACTTCTCCCCGATAATGAACACTATTTTTCTGCTGTATCTCTCTCTCTCTCTTTTTTTTTTTTTTTTTCTCCTATGTGGGCTGCATCCTGCTACACCCTGCTTTTCAAAAGCACATGAAAAATCTCAAAGCACAAAACTGACATTTAATGCAAGGCTGGGGTATAGATGCTGATTACTGCTTGCGTGTGTGTTTTGTACAAAACGGGCAGACAGACTGCAGAAGGTTGGGAGGCATTAAGCAGAGATGATTTTGAGGGGATCTCAACCAAATTAAACTTTTATTTTTTTTTCAAGTAAAGCCCAGCAGGGGATAACAAAAATTAGGGTTGGATTTACTAAAAATGAAGTGCTCCGGTGATTAAAAAATGGTTGGCTGCAAAATCCCAAACTGCATTTGATTGTGAAACAGCACCAAGCCAAGATAGGGCAGCTTTAATAAATTGTGTTGCTAATTACAAATATTTCATAGTATCTCCATTTAGACAATAAGGAGGGAGCTGTTTAATGACAATTTATTAGTGCATGTGCACAGATATACTGTATTTTAATCTTCTTTTTATTTCCTTTTTTTTTTTCCAATTGGTTCTTCCAAATAGGAAAAAATGATAATCGTTATCTAAGCTCTTGACTTCCCTTGACTTAATTGCAATCTAAGCCCACTTCTAATCTGTACAGATCATGGTTGCACGATTTGGAGTTTAATTTGAACCCCCGGTGAATGCATGTGCAGGGGCTGGAGGGTTTGTGTGTGCACACATTTGTGTGCTCAGTGCTTTGAAAGCACCCTTTCTCCCCCACCAAAAAGAAAACCAGGCAGGAAAGCATCCCTCTGTCTTTTTGCTATGAGCACACGCAGCATCCGCCTGCCTGCCAGGACTGCAGCTTTCTGAAGGATCGGGATTTTTTCCACAACCTCGTATTTCACAATATAAATGCAATTCAGAGCTTTTGAAACTGTAATTTGCTGAGAGTGGGGAAGACCAGAGCAGTTCTTCTGTGCGTGGCCCACAGAGTGTGTCATGCCCCTGAGCTAGGGAGAAGATCCCTTTGTGCTTCACATCTGATATTGCAAAGCTGTTAAAGAAATCTGGATGCCTAATTCTTATTAGAATACTAAATTGAGGTTTTTCTTACACATCTTCACCTCGTGTTTGCCTCAGGAGGATTCCTCCATCCATTTAGAGATGCTGGGAAGGGGATCTCAATCTCTGCATTAATGTGGCTCAGCTGGGGAGAGCAGCAACACGGATGAAGTAAGAAACAACGCACCTAAAATTTGAACCAATTCGTATTTGAAGCTCAAGAGAGATATATTTGAAGCTATTTTTCTATCTTTTTGATTATTATGTTTAAGATATCTGCTCATCCTAGATCAGGCTGAAACCCTGGAGCACTGAGATATCTCTGTGTTTGGTAACTGTCTCTAAATAAACACAGAAGGGCTGTGTTTGTCCCTGCAGGAACCACATCCCCTGCATGGTCAAGGAATAAGCTCAAAACAGCTCCTGCCACAGAGAAAAAGACACTGCCTCCTCCCCTGCTCACTCATCAACAAAAAAGCAAAGCCACATACACTGAAAAAAATATTTGCTATGCTTGTAGCTAAGATTTAGGTTGATTACAGCTGAAATAAGACTTCCACAGTTTTAATTAGCTACAGGGTGGGGGCCAAGCTCATTACTCTGAAAACGTAATGATGTTTCCGCTTCCATTTCCACAATCAGGTTCTTCTCCTTATGAAGGGGCTTCTGGCATATTAAAGATGGGCTGTGAGCTCGTCATGCCACATCCACTATTGTTGGAACAGTTCAGACCTGGATGTGGGAGTGTGGCCGGATTCCATCCTTTCCCCTGGGTTCAGAGGCAGAGGCTGCTTCAGCACTGCCCATTCCTTGCCTGAGCTGAACTCTCCTGCCAAAAGCAGATCCCCAAACCCTCCTGTACAGAATTTTCATCTGCAGCAAACCCAAGGTCATAATGAGCTCAGGATTATCCCCACCTGAGATGATGCATTGTCCAAGCTCCCTCCAAGCACATGCCTGGAAGTCCCAGCGCCTGATGATTAACAACGAGCCCAAGTGGAGACTCAGGGACAGGCAATGAAAAATGTCCCTGCAAGACAGGGAGGCTGAATGGGAAGAAAAAAATCCCTTTGAGGTGCCCTGAGAGTTACTTTTAGGCCCATGATAGCTCCATTAGTTGTTTCTAAGTTGCCACTTCGCATTTCATGCTACAGCGAAGTTTTCGTTTGACCAGCAGTGATTTGCACAACTTGTGGAAGTTTCTTTCTCAGTGCTGGCACATTAAAGAAAAAGGCTCCCCGGCGCTGCAGGCAAGATCCAATATTTTGTTGTCATCTACGATTGCCTATTGACTGTGAAAAAGCAAATAACACACTCTGAACCAGGCAAGCTTTCGGATACCTGAATCTGAGCCGGTTTTGCTGCTTTCAGAGAGACCCTTCGGCAAATGTTTGGGGTTTGTGTGTGTGTGTGTGTGTCCCGTTTTTCATGACCCCAGAAAATGTGTCAGACTCTTCCAGTTAAGAAAAAGGATATCTTTTCTTTTAACTCAATTAGCAAGCACTGCCAGCTCTGACAGTCCCTAGCTCAGTCCCCAGGCTGTCAGCTGCTGGTCCAATTTTAGTTTAGTGTACTGTCTAGATAGCAAATTTATTGATGAAATATGGTCGTAGGTGTAAGAAAAACTTGGAGGATCCAACACAACTTCATGAACCTATACTTATGAAGACTAACGTATATCTTTATGAGCTGGCAAATGCATCCTTCTGTCTCTGAAGGTTTGTGCATGTGAAAAAATAAATCTGCAAAAAAGATGCTGATACTTTAAATGCTGGCTTGTGTTTTTGTTTTTATTTTTTAGTCCTGCAGTCAGGGAAAAAAAAAAACCTGGAAAAACAACATATAAATAATTGTTACTATGACAGTGCTGAGGAGACTGAGCCCCAGAGCAGCACTCTGTTCCACAAGGGTTTTTCTTAGCTTAAAACCCCAAAAACCTCATTATGGAAGACTTTTGTCCTAAACATTATTGGGCACTAACAGATGCAACTCCTCTCGTGCTGCACACATAGGTGATGTTGTGTCAAGGGGCTGGAGGTGGGAGGGGACAGTGGCAGGAGGGACCTGCAGGTTGGCAGCTGGGTACAAAGGTGACACCATCCACTGAAATATTTGAATAAATTTTGTGTTTCTCATTTAAATTAATGCCAAACATATTTTACATTGTAGCAAGGCACTGTCCAGTCCACGTGACATGTTTCCTGTGAATGGGTGTCTCTGAAAACATAGGATGAGCTCAGAAGAGGTCCTTGGGTACAGGTTTAGCACACATTAGTCCCCCAAAATCTGTGCTTTATGAGATCTCTACCCATGCAACTCTGAAGCCAACAGGATTTATTGGAAAAAACAGAATCTCAGATAACCACAAATAATTGTAATGGAGAAGATTGGACCCTCCTACATCATCATCACATGGAGATCTTGGCACGTGTGGGGATTGCCCTTCACAGTGGGGAGTGAAAATCAAATAGGTCAGGGAAAGGGGGATATAGCTCCATAGAACACTGAGAAAGAGCTGGAGGGGAAAGAAATCCTCCAGTTCCATAGAGATTCCCTGGAAATAACAATTAAAGTTCTCCCTAAGGACTGTGAGCATTGGCCAGGAGGGAGTTACATCAGGAGCAGGCGAGATGGTGCAAACTCCTTGAAGTTAATGCTCATGGCTTTCCTTCCCAGAGCCTCTGGAGATGAAGCAGTGATTGAATCCAACAAATCACAGCCCATTTACGCACGGAGAGGGGAACAGGCAGGACTGCTGGCTACGGAGCCAGGTGTCGGGGGAGGCAGAAAACCCTCAGAAGTGTGAGGAAAAACGTCCCCAGTGTGTGGGAGGAGAGGGAGAAGTCAGACAGATAATGCTGCTGGCTTCTGTTTTGTGGCTCAGGCCCTCTCATGTTCTCACTGACTGTGTGTGACATGGGCATGCCCTCCTCATTTTAACTCTTTAAGTTGCATTCGGTGCGTTGTTAAGGCCTGATGCCTTGTTTGGTAGTGGCAAAAGGTTCTGAGTCCATAAGAGGGGGAAAAAAAGAATCAATAAATTACAATAAAAGTGAAAGAAAAACATTTCTCTGGCAACAAGCAATGCAGCACCAGCAGGAGAAGCAGCCGCACCAAGGGGGGAGCAAAGACATGGGGGAAAAATAAACAAGATGTCTCATGTAAGGAAAAAAAAAATTAAAGCAAGGCACATGTTTTGCAGGAAAGGAATAGTGGTGAAAAGAGGACATTTACATGAAATAATTCCCCTTGAAACCTTGGATAAATTGGAAGGAATATATCCCAAACTACAGCTGGGCTTTGCTGGGCACTAAAGACAAGTGAGAGGAGGGAAGGGAAAACACTCCCAAATTAAAGCAAGAGACAGCAAACTGCCTTCCTGCACAGACAGCCCCTACCCAGCAGCCTCCAAAGTGTGGAATTCCATATGAGGGGGAAAAGCCTTTGGGACTGGGTGGGGAGGACACACATGGTGGGTGGCACTGGTGGCTCTGCCTGAAGCAATTTCTCCAGGACCATTCAGGGCCAGGTCCCAGCTCAGCCCTTTGCTCTCTTGCCTATGCTCTCCCTGCACCTCAATCATGGCTGAATTTTCAGTGGAGGGTTTTTATGTTTTTAAAAGCCTCTGATCTGGAGTCCTACATCAGTAGGGAAACAAAATGATGAGGGTCACAACCTGCTGCAGGTCAGAGAGCCTGGCTGGAGTGGGGAATGGGGCAGGACCTGATCCTCAGGCTACATCCACATCCTTGTGCTGACACTTCCCAACAACTGCGTCTCTGCAGGGGCTTCAGCCCATTCCTTGTGCCCAAACTAATCAGCAATTCATTGCTAAACCACTCTTTGAGAAACTGCTTTGCAAATAAACTCTGGGCTTGGGCGCTGGAAGAAAACAATCTAATTATTGGCTGCCGGGTTATTTTGTTCTTTAAGAGATCTTTAAGAGCAAGTCTGATCTATTCCCTTCACAGTTTCTTCCTCCCTGTCAATACTGAGAACTCATGTGAAGCAAAACACTGGATGCATCAAATGATCTTCTTGCTTGCCTGAGAGTCACTTTGGGTGGGTTCAATATTTTTAGGTTTAAAAAGCAGTCAAAAGGTTTCAGAAGAAATGAATTGGAAACAGGCTGGTTCTTATGCATGAAAAATATATATTCTTGTCAAAAAGCTCCTGATAGCAGCTAACAGCGAAAGTGATGGGTTAAAGAAAAAACCAACTTTGTTACAATGAGTTGAAAAGTAGCAATGAAATTAAACAGGTATTCTGCAAATAGGAATTTAAAGGCAGATTTCAGCCTGGGAAGCTCTGAAATAGCTGAAGGGAGACACGTGGCTGTAGGAAACCTCATCCCCCTGCAGTGAAACCCTGCAAGGCTGTTTGCTCCCATGAGAGATTCCCTGTGCCTTCCCATTGCACACATCCCTGCATGGCTTTTCCCTGCAAAGAGTCTCATCCCCCCCTTTTACAAGAGGAGGGTTTGTACAGGAAGAAATAGATGCACTAATAAAGTCTCCAGTGTCTATTTTCACTAATTTAATCTATGGAACCAAAGCAATTACCCAGCAGAATAAGGTCTCTCAACATTTTTGAGTCCTTGACAGTGACCAGAGGAACTGATATACCCAGGAAAGGTTGGAGTCAGTGGGAAACATGGAACATACAGACACTATTTCGGTGTGCAATTTAATCTCACCGGATGTAAACTTTGTTCACTGCCTCCCCATAACCTGTGCTGCACAGACAGCCTCACTGACATTTCCCAATCCAAATAAAGAATCCCTAATGCTAATCCTGATTTGACTGAAAAAGAAGGAGCAGGAGGTCTGTCAGGCACCTTTGCTATGCTAGGTTCTCTCCAAATATAGACCAGAATGAGGATCCCCAGCAGACTGAAGTAAGTGAGAAAATCCTTTTTCCCCTCTGAACTTCTCTGGATTAACACTTCCATGTGCTTCCCCTTATGTGTGTGTGGGTGTCTTATCGCCAAGACCCTTCCTGCCCCCAGTCCCTGCTTGCCTGTTACCAGTCTGTAAAAACACATGGACTGGGTCTGGAGTAAAATAAAAATATTGGAAAGCAATATGAGCAAAGCAATGGACGTGACCATTGTCTTCTCTGCAAGTGTGCTTGGAAAGAAAAGGCACAGGTGGAGAAAAAACAGAGGAGAGGAGAGGAGAGGAGAGGAGAGGAGAGGAGAGGAGAGGCCCAATGAGAGTCTCTTGGGCATGGACAAGTTGCTTGCTGCCATTATGGATCATAGAAATGCCCAGCTCCTCTGCACTGTGACAGATTTCAGAGGAAATATTCCCACCTGCTTTGCTTACTCCTCCTCTTCTGAAGCACTGTAACCCACCAGGTGGTTTTAAGGGGTCATTCAGGCTGAATAATATCAAATTCCCCCAGTCTGGGATCAAGCACAGTGAGGTATCTCAGACCCTGTGCTGATTCCCTTGGGTAGGGATATACCATGGTCTCTCCATCCCAGTATCCTGCACACACCAGGTCAACAGACCAGAACAACCAGAGGCCTCGCTGTCCACCAGCCCTCAAACTCCTCCCCTCCAGTGTCCAGGACAGAGAAGAGCATCCCACTGCCAGGAGACAGCCCTGTGTCACAAAAGGAATTTGCCATCATCATTATCCTGCTGTAATCATTCAACAGCAACCACCCCAAAACCATGACTTTTCAAGGAGAATTGGGGTGTTTTTCAGCCTACTTGATCTGCCAGAGTGCTGCAGCCTGGGAAGAGTCCTAGATTGAGGTTAGACCCTAAGGACCTGATTTCCAATATTCCTGCCCATTGGCCCCATTCAGAAAGAAACTGAACCTTGTGCCTCACTTGTCTCACTGAGCTCACGAGCACAGGAGTCAGAACCAGGCAAGGCAGAGCTGTCTTACACATCACCTTAGGCTTCAGTGTCAACAATGCAGATGCTGTGAGGCACTTCTGTGTCAAGGATGAAAAATACACTTTATCTTCCTCATCATCCTATTGAGAGAATTCCAAGGAAATGTGTACATGTCTATATTTAACTCTTGTTCCTCTTCAAAAAAAAAAAAATTATTCAGCTCGTACAGGCAATGAATATAGGCCACAGAATCCAACACACAGCAGCAAAAGTACTCCATTATTAAGTCTGTAATTGCCAAGAATTAATTTGCTAATTGCATGTAACTAATCTGCGTCCTTTTTGTTTTATATCAATTAACAGAGTAATTAAAAAAAGCAATCTTCTTGATAGTTCCTCACTGGCAGACTTAGCCCAGCAGAGCTAATGAAAGAGGGCCACCCTTTAACTAACCTCATTAGTATCTCTTCTTTTGTTAAACATCCTACAAAAAATAGTTAATTTTGCTGCATGAAGGTCCTTGATGTTCGACTGCTAATGAGGGGGCCACACGCTCTGATTTGGTGTTTGTTTGGAGAGTGGCTGATCCCTGTTCCCTGCCTTGCTGCCCTTTGGGGCTGCAGAGGCAGGTAGACAGCAGAAATCGTGGACTGGGTAGAGTTTTATGGACATCAGCAGTTACCAAACATTTAAAGTTCCCTCCGGGACAGAGATTTAGTTTGTTTCATTCGAAAAAACTCAAACTAACCAACAAAAAACCCACAAACCCTAAACAATGCAAAACAAAACAAAAAGCAAAGCAGGGAAAAGAAGACCTGGACGACAAGGAGAGAGCAGCAAAAGAGGGGAATCACCAAGAAGCAAGGACAGGAGGATGGGTGCACAGCTCTGCCTGTGTCACTGTGATGCAGGAAGGAAAACCTCTGCTCTCATCACTTAAGAAAAACAGATTTCAAAGTCTTCCACCTGGTAGAACACCATGTGAACCTTGCTATGAGTCATCTGTAAGTTCAGCTGGGCACTGAGCTCCAAACACAGCCTGCCTCGGGACCTGTGGGCTTGGTGCTGCCCTCACTCAGCAGGATAAAAGCACATAAGCAATTTTTTTTTTGCTGCTGTAAGAGATATTCTGTAATATTCCATCGTGCAAAGGAGATCTGTGGGGAGAGCTGCAGCATCACTAATGTAGCAGACATTCACTGCTTCCCAGGCCCATGGGGGCTTTCATTTTGTCTGCTTTGGGCTCTGCTGGGTTGGGAGATGCCCGTGAATGTGACGTGGACATCCCATTTCTGCACCGAGGTGCCGTGCCTGGGGCTGGGCCACGCGGTGACCCCTTGGCCCTGGGGTAGCACCGTGCCAGGCACCCCCTCCCTGCCAGGCTCCTCCGAAGGTGCTTGCAGCTCATGTCCTGCTTTTTACAGAGCTGCTGGAGCTGGGAAGTCTCCCTGCTGTAATGAGACCTTCCACCAGGAGGCAAGTCGGGCTTCCCAGCGGCACGGCACAGAACAGCAC
>VZTH01018632.1:97577-167599 GCA_013397815.1 Aleadryas rufinucha
GGCGGTCCCAGGGTGGTCAGCAGCCGAAGGGAAGGTGGTCAGCCCAGGGTGGTCAGCAGCCGCAGGGTGGTCAGTGAGTGGTTCAGGCAGGAGGAGGCTGGTGGGGGCCAATGCCCCTCCCTCCACGCCGGGTGTGAAGGAGCAGCTGAGAGGAATTGCAATACCTCCCACTCCTCTGCCCATTTGTTTCTTATGAATGCATAATGAATGCTAATGAATTCCTCACTTGGGGCATATGGTTAAGACATATAGAGCCTAACCTTGCTACAGAGAAGAAAGACCTTGATGTTACAAGATGGGGGAGGGCCAGGGGGAACCCAGCGATTCCCGGGCTGAGCTTGGGTCAGCAGGACTCATCCTGCTCCAGCCCAAGGTCTCCTTCATACACAAGGGCTGCAGGATCTGGAGGGGGACAGAGAAATTTTGTAATTCCCTACTAAAGGAAAGGCAAATGTATGTCCACAGATGTGTTTTAGAGGCTGAGAGCTGCCATGAGGTTAAAGCAAAAGGATTTCTCCTTTCTCTGGAGAAATGGAAGGTATCTGAAGGAAAATGTATCACAGCAGTGCAGAAAGGAAATAGATACACAAAGATCCAAAAGCAATGTTGGAAAAGACCAAAACCAAAGAAAAGACCACACCAAAGCAAAGTTAGCAGCATGCTCCAGCCCCAAGAGACTTCTCAACCCCCATCCCTGCTGTCCCATGGTTCTCCATGCTCCTTCACCTGCATTCAGCTTTCCAAACGTGAAGGTTTAGGGCTATTTTAGACTCTGTGGTGTAACCAAGTCATCCTTGAGGGACTGGCAGATATGGCACAGGAACCCTGAGCCCACTCCTGATTACTGAAGTTGGAGACACTGATGTTCAGGCAGTGGAATCCCACCCAGTGTGTCACAGGCTGGTTTAGGGGCACTGTGTAAGCCTGATGGTATCAGTGCAGGTTGGGACTCTGCAGCAGCACAAGTCCATGGCTCTGCTTTGGGCTGATGGATGAGCAGGACATTTATGAGCTGCTTTCTGCCATCCTTTCTAGAGATCTCTGGTGCTAGAGCCTCATGGATTAGTGCTGCAAACCCTGGACTGTGCCCCACCCTTTCACAACCCCATGTGCTTGAAAATTACTGAGAGACTTCTTTTTGAATCAGAAGAGCTAAAAACTTGATTCTCCAGACAACTTTAGATCTAGTCATGAAATTCTGCCAGTACCCCAAGAAGCAAAATCTTACAGATCAAGATTTAAATGAGCTAGCTGAGATACCTGCGAAAGAACTGATCTCTTTGCTGGGTTACATGCCAAACTCCTCCTGGCTGAGTTCTGTGTCTCCATACTGCTCTCCCCTCTGCTCTCAGTCCCAAGCCAGGCAGTGCTACCTAGATCCAGGATTCCTCCATGGGCTCCTGACATGAGTGAGATATCACCAAACATGCACCCTGATGGTTAGAAGACATCAAGAAAACACTCCAGGACTTTCAAAGTATTCAAAAAAATTCTGAAGAAACTTTCACCCACACCAAAAATTCTTTCAATACCAAAAGCTGCCACAGGACCCTTCTGTAATCTTGCAGCAGGCAGATTTCTGAGTGAAAACACCTCTCTTGAACAGCTGGGGTCTAGGCTGACATGTGAGCTGGATGCTCCATCATCAGCAGTAGGACTTTGATCAGGGTGAGTGAAGGTTTCTCTTTCTCTCTGCCATTTTCTAACTCTCTCCCCTAAACTGTAGCAGGAGCGTTTAGATGGACAATTTAGTAGCACTTTGAGGCACTGCAGTCCTTTGCTGCCCATCTCATACCTTAGAACAGGAGCTGAGATTGGTCAGAACAACGTAAAAAAGCATAGCTCGAGACCGCTAATTCACCAATGCATTTCTGAGAACAAAGCAGCCCAGGTACCTCCCTGAGCGAGCGGTGAAAAACAGCACAGAGAGAGAGAGAGAGCTGGAAAAATTTCAAAGTCCTTCTAAAAATTAAAATCTGAAAGGCAGCCAAGTCCCAGCAGCCGAGTGGAGGTGCGAGGCATTTTAGTCTCCGGGGTGGGCAAAAGCAGCCGACTGCCGTATGCATCAACACCTCTTGACACTTATGAATGTGGGGCTGGTGCTGATGCCCACTTGGATGAAAGAACAGAGTGAGACTGCCAGTGCCAAAGTGGGTGGAAGGGAGGCACGATCTGCAGCAAGATGTTGGGTTTTCTTTAACCCTCTCTCACACAAAGAACGCCCTTCATGTGGGGGCTTTGGGCCGTGGGGGTTTAAAGGCTGGAGATGTTTGGGTGCAGGTTAAGTGGGGGATGGATCTGGGCTAAGCCCACCAGAGGAGATCTGTATGGCTGTGTGTGCAGGTGAAACACATGTGGATGCTGATCCTCAAGGTTGGGGAAAAAGACCTGATGGGTTTCTTGCATCACTGAATGATTTGTGGGAAAGCTCCCGCTTGCAGTGACTGTGGTTGTTGAGCCACTCTGGAAACTCTGGGCCTTTGCATCTCCTGTGGTACTTTGCACAAAACTCAGCAGCACCCCCTGACTCCTGAAGAGCAGGGAATCCCACTGCCATTACATTTCCAAGCTTTGATAACTTCTACAAGCCCAAAGAAGATACTGAGATCAGCTAAAATAGTTCTTTGCAGTGAAAGATCATGGGAATGAGAAGTTTTCAGTGAAAGCTACTGATACATGAGGGCTCAGCATGGAGCACGTTTTAGATCACCGTAAATACAAATTCATGTAGGTGGGGGCAGCCAGGTGAGGGTTTGGGTTGCAGCAGCCTCATCAACAGACAGTGAACCTCTTTAATTTGAAATGCCAACCTCCTTCACTTTCAGAATTCTCAGCTGTCATTTCTGGCTTTTGCCAAATCCTAAACAAAACAACAAAGTAATCCCAACCTGTTCTGCTCTCCTTCCTGCCCCTCCTCCTGCTCCCCTTGCAGGAGGCTATCCCTCTATAAAGCCTTCCCCACTCCCCCAGAGCCTCCAGGATCTCACTCAGGAGCGCTCCTCTTGCCTCTCCATTTGCATGACAGACGGCTCCTTTGCATTACCCACCTCTTCCCACAGAAGCCCGTCCATCCCTCAGGCATCCCGTGGGGATATCTGCTGCTGCAGGCTGCTTTCCACCCCCTCACTGCCCACCCTTGCCCTCACTCCTACACGTTTCCAGCAAAGCACCGCTCCGATAAGTTGGCCCTGTGTTAACTTCTCCTCGTGCTAACTCCCTCTCCAATTTGTCTGAAATTCCAGGCCTTGGGGATGTGAAAAGGGAGAAGTCCTTTGATGCCTGTGATGCCCACCCTGCATGGACAGGCTCCACCCTGGCTCTAAGCCCCCAGCCTACCCCAGAGAGGGGCTTTGGTGGTCAGGAGGAAGATGGGGGCATCTCTCTGGGAGAGACTCAGCCCTTACCCCAGCTGCAACATGCACCGTGCCTGATACGTCGTAATGACATGAAAATGAATAGAATAAACTGACTGAGTGGCATTGTTATTAACCTTTGTTACCTCAATAAATCACACCAAAGAGCAGCAATTACTCCCATTTCTGACAAATACTGGTTTATGCTGTGGATCCCCCCCTTTGCTCTCAGTCCCATATCCTCTCCCTCACTCTCTTTCTCAACTGGAACCAGGACGGTGCAGTGCATAGCACACTACTGAAAGAAACAGGAATAGTTTAATACCATCACAAAGGCACGTAACAGAGAGCATGGGCCTTCCATGGCACCCATCTACTTCACTCTTAAACCTTCTACTTCTCTCTTAAAGGCAGCAGGTTTTCCAGGGACCCTGCACCCCTGGGCACATCCTGGTTCCAGCCCCTCAGCCCAAAGGCACAGCAGCACTCATTCCCCTCTCCATGCACAGACAGGGGTATGTGCATTTCTTTTACTGGATCTCAGGAATTACTGAATGAAAAGGCAAGGAAGGAAAACTCACCCTCCTCCAAACTCTAGTCCAAGGCATGAGTCAAGCTTTTGGCCCCAGACCAGGACCAGCAATTGGGCTTTTTGCTCAGCTCTGTCTTGGCTTGGGTTTTGTCACGCACTCGTGTCAACACCGATCTGGGTTTAGGAGTTTGATGCTGCTCCCGAGCCAGCTAATTTCTGAGGTCAGTGCCATGCTTTGAGATCGATAAGTTCTGAATTTAGTCAGCACAAACAGCCTCGCAGCAGAGTGCTATGCTTGCATATTTAAAGCAGTCTGGGGAAAGGACCTTTCAACAAAGGTATTCAATGAGACTTAAAAATCAATCCTCATTTGGAGAAACTGGCAAAATATTGTAGTAGCCATTGTTAAAATGCCTGGATTGATAACAAATCAGAGCTGACAAATATTTCTGGCATTTTTTTTACTTTGTAGATGTGTTTACACAGAGGACATGGTTGTGGATACAATCTTTCTTCACAGAAATATTCAGAACTGTATTTCCATAAACTTTGAAGGACTTTTTATAAAGCTGGCAGAACCTGTGGTTTTTATTTTTTCATACTATCTTTTCTTCAGAAATCAACAGAAGTAATTTTGGAGATTTTAAAAATTCCCTGGGGATTTCCAAATTCACATATACAGTGAAAATAGTGGCACTATAATATTTACATATCACGCCCAGTCTTGAAATAGTTTGAAATGAGAGCTGAGCAAATGATCTGTGGCCATAAATAGCTGAAGTTTGGGTTCTTCTTGCAGAGGTGAAGTTGTTCATGCAGCAGTAGCATCCATGACTCTGCCTCACCTGTTCCAGGAGCCTGGGTGGGTCGCGCTGTCTGTGCTTACACCCTGCTTCATGGACCTGAAAATACAGAAACAGTGCAGGGCTGGTTGTTGTGCCAGGTGAAACCTTCCTTTTGAGATTTTCTGGGCTGTATTTGCTTTCTCATGCTTAGATTTTCATTAATCCAGCATGAAACACCCATGTCTGACACCAGCACCCTCTGGTGTAGGATCAGTGTCCCGTGGCTGTAGGTGCTACACAAACACATGAGACTTAAGAGTGGCCCAAAATGGTAGACCCTCATCCCTGTCTGGGAGAAAACAAGGGGACAATAGATAGGATTGTGTTAACACTCTGAATAAATTCCTTATTTCCTCTGATATAATTTCAGGAGTGTGACAATGTGTGGGTTTCACCCAGGGAACTACAACTGGTAGGACCAAGGGGAAATATCCTGAGGCAACTGCTTGTCTCAGTAGCTTTGCTGTTGCTGGATCTGCAGTGAGACCCAACCTTTGGTTTAGGTCAGCTCGAATCTAATTTAGGGAGGAATCTTTGTTGTGTGGATGTCTGTGTGACTTATGTGCTCGGAGTTGATTTTACCGGCCCAATCTTATTAAGGACTGATTATAGAGTGAAGACTGCAGCAGAGTCCATGAGGGGATGGGAGAGGTGCCCTTTATTGCTAGTGAGGGGTAAGTGTGGGAGCTAGGAAGAGTGAAAGGGAGGCAAACTGGACATAAATCATCCAGAATGGCAGCCAGCAGAGCCTAAAACCCATGGAAAAACAAGATTATTTCTCTTTTCCGAAGAGCAGAGGATGTGACCCAAGCTCTGTCAGTGAGCAGTGACTTCAGCAGGCACCAGGAGTGCAAGAAGCAAGACAGGACCTCTTGCTTCATTTTCTGCACTTTTGTTACCCTAAAATAATCCTTCCTCTCCTGCCTCCCCCGCTGCTTCTGAAGCAAGAAGGTGGGATTTTGTCATTTCCATCAGCGTGAGAGAAGTGGGGCTCGTTTGGGGACGAGGTGGCCGGAGCCCAGATTTCCTTCCCTTTCTTTTCCGCTGGAGCATGCGACAGTTTGCGATGTGAGGAGCGGGCGGCTGCAGGAGCAAAGTAGGAAAAAAAAAAACCCACCCAGTCCCACATCACAATGACTTCTCTCCGATGATAAACATAATAATAAAACCCCTCCTAGTAGCCAATATGATGCTAATGCTTCTTAGCTCTGTCAAAAGTGAAAACAGCTCCTTGCTGTCAATTACTGGAGGGACAGCTGGAGTCTCTCCTCTCACTGTCAGGATGCAGACATATTGCATGTCATCGAGAAGGTAACAAATTCACCAGGACAGCATCACCATCTGTCACCACCAGAGACACCGCCGAAACAAAGGGTCAGGCTTCGGCGCAGCGCTCGGGCCTGATCTCGCCCCACACCGCCCGTCCTGCCCCGCCACAGGAGGGGCACAGGTGGAGGTGCCCCCCAAAGCCAACCTTCTTCATCCGGGGCATACAGAGGGGATTTGGGGTTTATAAACCAAGGGAATGAGTTTTGAGCTTTGAAGTTATTGTTTTCACCGGAAAGCCTCGTGCTGAAGCCTTCAGACCCTGCTGATGGGTATCGGCCACGGGGTGAGGTCCTGTAGGGTTCGGCACTGTCCCTCACCCAGCTTCCATGGGTCTGCCCGTGTGACCCCCCTTCCATGCCCTGTGTGCATGAGGAGAGGTGTTTGGTACTCCTGTGTTACTCACAGGAGTAAATGACACCCAGGGAGGGCTGGGGGATCAGGCTGTAAGTCGATTTGTTTGGGGACAGATGGCTGAGTCCCCACATTATTGAAGTCTGACTGCCCTGGATCTGCTCTCGTGAGGAGAAGCTGGCCACCCCAGGAAGGCACTTGCAGTGGGCCAAACTCTGCACATGATCTGAAACCCAGTCAAACGACAAATAATTCAGTGATCTGTTTTGAGGTCATTTTCAGTATTTAACCGTCTTTCCAAAAACTTCAAAAATCCTCTTCAAAAAAAACCCCCTCAATTAATAATGCCATTTTTTAAAAACATGTTTTTGAAGATGCTGTTCAGAAGAATAGTGTAAATAATGTAAATAATTTAAGCAATTTTTTTTCTCTAGCATATATTGTTGTGCTATTTAAAAATAACCCACATAACTCCATTCTTTCACTCCAGACGAGGCTTACTTCCAACGGATGATGTGCTAATTATTTCGAGAGCAAAGTTTATTTTTGACAGAAAAATCATTGTGCTTAAAATCACGTAGAGTGCTGAGACTTTGGGTGAGCCTGAAAGAAAGATGTTTCTGCAAAACTAGCCCGATGTGACAATGCAACATGTTCACATAGCTCCTGTGTTTGTGTCACAGCATTAATTTGGGATACCCTGCGGCTGCTGGCAAATGCAGCTCTGCGGGGTCCAGCTGACATCTGGGGATACCCTTTGGGTTTCCAGAGTCAGATGGCAGCTTTCCTGTTTGCTGTCAGTTGCAAAATTCAGGACTTATAATTTATATTATTAAATAGCTCAGGTGCTATTTAGAAGTTAGCTCGTGAGTGACCCTGGTGAAGGACATGAAGCTACCTGGAATTAACTGGCACAATTCAGACTTTGGCGGTCATTTGGAAGCTGGTTCTGCAGGATTTCCCCACAAATCCAGAGTTCAACCCCTGCTCTATTGAACAGTAATAATCCAAAATAAGCACAATTGAAATATGAGCTTAATTCCAAAAATGCAGCACAAAATGGACTTGCTGCTGCTCATTCCCAACTTGCACTGCTTCCACTGAGATTTACAACCAGCACACAGAGAAAAAGCTGTTACTGCAGACATGAGGATTCGTTTCTAGCAAGGAGAAATATCTCATCCTCTAGTCACAGGCCTGCAAGCCAAAACTCACTTCATACTTTAGGCTACAACAAATGACATCTGACCACCCTGAATCACATGAAACAACTTTTAAAGAAATTATAATTGCTGCTTCCCTGCCTTTCCAGCACCATTTCATTTCTCAAACCCAGGATGAACAGCTCCAGCAGGGAGAAGCAGAGCATGGAGCTGGGAGGCTGCATCCACCATCCTCCTCTCCATCCTTCCATCTCCCCAGTGCTCATGGGCTGCCTTGGGGTTTCTCACTTGATTCTCCTCCAAGCTTGTGTCAAGGCTGCTGTGAAGTGGAAGTCATGGGATATTGCCAGCAAGAGGCTGGAAATTATATTTGAATTGTGCCTGGTGATCCCCCCTCCATCCCTCAACGCCTGCCTGTGTCCTTTCCTGCAGAAATCAGGAGATGTTTGGGGGAGCTGTGAAACTTCAATGCTCAGAGTCGTGTAAGGCTGCTGGAGTGAAAGGAGGAGGTTTGCAAACTGGTTTGGGAGAAGTTTGTGTTTGGGAAGGGAAGGGAAGGTGGTGGTTGTCCTCGTTAGAACAGAGAGCACACAACTGCCATGTGTCTGTCACCATGGGCAGGGGGTTTGGGCTGTGACTGCTGCCATCATCCAGACCCACTCTGGTCTCTTCCCTTGGGGAGGACGGGTGTGATTCACTCATTACACAATTTCCACAAAACCCACTTCCCTGAACTCCCACCATTCTGGAGGTGGCTCTTTGGCAGACTTTTAGGTGGACTTTGGTCTGCTACCCTCACTATTTTAATTTTTTTATGAGGAGCAAACAGCCTAAAAATTCAGTTGTGGTTCCTCTACCAAAGCCTTTCAGGATGGTGTTTTCCAGTACACAGAGGGAGAGCCCTGGGCTGGATCTCCACAGGGAAGCTGAGGCCATTGGGGAGGCTGTGACAGAGTAGGGAGGTGAGCTCTGAGATATTTTTCTGCCCTTCAGGAAATCCTTCACCCTCATCCCCACATATGACAACATCCTCCACTGAGCAAATCCCTGCCTCCCTCCAGAGAGGCAAACCTGGACACTTTGCTGAAAGTCAGACTCTCACCTCTAAATTTGAACACAATCCTGCCAAAAAACAACCTCAACATATTAATTTAGGAAATCATATCAAGAGTTGCTCCTTGAGGAGTGTCCTGGTCTGCTTTGAAGAGATCATCTCTGCACAGAACCTGCCTGGTTTAACCCATGAGTTTAATGGCATTGAAGGTTGGAGGCTGGGACACACACTCGGGATGTGGACAGGATTTTAATTCTATTGTTTGCCAAGGTTTTGTCAAAGCAAAGCAAATCTTACCGTGGTTGCCCAGCTTGGTTTGCCCTGTGATAAGCTTAGAGTGGAGTGAGGGGATTTTGTCTTTATCTAAATAAGAAAAAGGCCACATGAACAAATGCTCCTCGTGCCCCTCCCTGACTCGGTCCATGCTGGGCGCTGACTTCACAGCCGGTGCTTGCTGGCTTCCACAAAGCCCTGTGCAGCTATTTTGGAACTGGGGCTGATCTTTATGCATTAA
Organism: Aleadryas rufinucha; assembly: GCA_013397815.1. Taxonomy (NCBI): domain Eukaryota; kingdom Metazoa; phylum Chordata; class Aves; order Passeriformes; genus Aleadryas; species Aleadryas rufinucha. The sequence goes on from VZTH01018632.1 coordinate 106,719, forward strand.
CATGGACCCAGATTTTAGAAGAAAACTCACATCCCCTTTGAGCTGCTGCTCAGAACATTTTGCTCCCTCGCTGGCTCTGCCTGCAGAGCCCTGTAGCCACCACCAGCAAAAGGGACGTGAGAAACCCAAGGCTGCTCCTTTATTAAACAGAGCGGAAAACTTCGAGAGAGAAAAACTCAGCTTGAAAGTAATACCTGCACTTAGATATTGTTTGGAATGTTACTGCAATATAGAAACTTGTTAAAATACAGCCTGAGCTGTTGTCCTGAGCTTGCATTTGGGTGGTGCCCCCCCCATCAGATGTTACAGCAGGGCTCTGTCTGTGGCACTGTACATAAAAATTGCTTCTCTCTGCAGTGAAACGCGTTTGTCTCTGGGGTGGAAAGAGCAGTTGATAAAAATGCAGCTGTTTCATTAGTTTGGACAGGGAATGGAAAAAAATCTGAGAGCTACAGGGAAAAGTCAGGTGGGAAGAACCTGATCTGAGGAGCTTTTCTGAGTAAAGATTTTTTTGTTTGAACACAAGTGGCTTTTCAGTGTGGATTTTTGGTATTGGCCACATTTTTTCTCTCTGAAACAATTGTGACATTTCCATTAAAACTTTTCATTTCGACTCATGATTTGATTCAGTCCATAAAAACCAGCAAATGTTGTGATTTATCTCTTAGAGGTCATGCACATATTTGCAGAAATAAATGAAAATATGTCTAAAACCATCAAGAGTTTTGGAAATTCTGGGTTTTCCCAGTAACCTGACCACCTATAGTAAGAAATAGGCAAGTAGAAAAGGCACAGTGTTAATTCTGAGGACACACAAAGGGGGAAGAGTTTAGATCATGGGGGTCATGAGGGACTGCACACAGCTGAGCCAAAGCTCATAGGTTTGTCCAGGACTGGTTCAGAGGCCTTTTATAAACTGGGAACATTTTCACCACAGTTTGTACACAATGTGCCAAAGATGTGTATGGGTGTCAGTGCTGTTAGCAAACAGGGTCATCCATTAAACAACAAATCTGCCTCCTCTGGTCTCAACTTATCAAAGACATCTCCTGCCTAAACACCAAGGATATTTCATGGATAAACACCAAAGATAACTCATGACTAAATGCAGGAGAGGCACAGACTTTGTGCAGGTTAGAAATCCTGTGGCTCTGGGGCGTGGCCCACACTTTGTGCTTCCTGCATCCGTTTTATCAGTGGTTACTGATAAAAACCATGTTTTCTAGGAATGCAATTGTTCAGTTCTCCTGTGTGACCATAATGCATGAGTTGAGCAGGTGAGAGCAATGGGCCCAGAAGTATTTTACTGTTCCTTGAACATCCACGATGATAAAAAGTGATGTACACAATGAAGTGCATTTGTTACCAATTAACTTCTCTTCTTTGTTCAAACAACAATTAGTTTTCTAACACATCTGAGGTATTAGGGATTTGTATTTCTGGGATTTTTGTTTTGGTTTGGTTTTTTTAAAATCATTTCCCAAGTCAAGTCTAAGAGACTTGGCTCTGCTGACATCCAGAAGAGAGAGATTCATGCTCGAGACTTGGGGCAAGATTTGTCAAAGGCAAAATGAGGAGATTTTTTTGACATTTCTCCTTGGTGCACTGGCTGAGCGCTTTCACCACAGTCACTGCAACTGCTCTGGAGCTGAAACCCCCCCGTTTGCTCCAGCTGAGATGGGTCACAGTGAGATGCAATGAAGAAGCAGCACATATGCACACAAATACTGGGCAAAATACCACGTACACAGCTAGTGATGTCTTGGTTGAAATCACTGTTTTTCCACAAAGGTAGATACATATCTGAAATTCATTGTTATATTTCGCATTCAACATGAGATATTTTTAAAGTCTTACAGATCTACATGCAGTTTACACTAAAAAAAAACCCCAAAATAATTAAACACCTGTGTACTCAGGCAAGTTCAAGCAAATTCAAGAAATCCTTACTGCAATTTTAGAGGTTTTACTTGCAGCTGAAGTTCTCTCCTGTCCAACAGACAGGGACTACCCACTTCTACACACTCAAAACTGGACTTTTACTGAAATTTAAAAAATATCTGGGAACCTGAGGATGCACATACTGTGATTTTTGAAAGCTCTTGGATGTCTTTAACAGCAGCTCTGTGCCACAAGTTTTGAATTCTGCAATGATGCAGGAGACATCTGTAGGTTTTTTCAGGCAGAGAAGTGTTTCTATAAACACAGGTTACTATTTGTAGGGATAAATATAGAAGAATGTAGACAAACATTCTTCTGAAGATAATTGCTTTTGAGAATATTTTTTGGAATCCTCCAAAATTTTAACATTTAGACTGCTTTGGTAGAATGTAAAAGACAAAATGGGTGCCTGGACCTTCCTCAGGTTTTCCTACCAAGTAGCTCCACCAAATTAGGAATTTAAACTGAGTCTGAAACAGCACTTAGTCTGCATTTACAGACATATTGCCCCAGGATAAGAGATGTAATTCCCTGAAATGAAGAAAATTAAATCATTACCCTCTTCACCCAAGCCTTTTTGCTGTTGGAAAGTTAGTTTTGCATTTAATGAATATGGGCTCATGTCTTTCTAATGAGTGTGAGATAGCTGATGTAATTGAAAACTTAAGCAGGGAAAAATCATTACAAGGTTTGGGGTTTTTTTTTTAATTAATTTATTTTGTATATTTGTGTTATGAGTGATAGCTACCAGTAGAGTAATGGGGATGGAAAACCACAATTTACTCAACAGGCAATTCAAAACCATGTATTGCAATAGGAGATTCCCCATATTTTACCTGCCTGAAGGGAAGCAGCTGGAGGAGAGTTTTCTGCTGTACTTGCCTGTGTCTCTGGGAGATCCTTGGCTCCTCTTTATTCCCACCTTCCTCCTACCTCTTGCCATTATGAACTTGTTCTCATATTTTCTGTTCTCCCTTTTTTTCTGACAGGAAACACCTCCCCTGCCCCTTATTCTTCAGGACTGTCAACCACCCTGACATTTGGGAAAGGCACCCTCAAATGGAGAGGTGGGCAAGGGATAACAGCTCCTGGGCTGGCTTCCCTCCACAGCCCCATAAAATCCTCCTCTCCCACACTGGGATGTATTTCAGGCTGGATTTTTATCTTCCTGAGGGCCAGGAACTTAGCAAGAGCCCAAGGAAATCCGAGGCAGAGCTGCTCCAGGCCTGTGTGTGCCTGGGATTGCAGGGATGGCTGGGACCTGGACAAAGGACAGGCTCTGGCCTCCTCTGCTCATTGTTCAGTCCTTCAGTGCCCCAAAGACTGATGGCACTGATTGTCACTGTGTTCCCATGTATGAAATTGAGGAGAGAAACATGAATTTTTAATAACGAAAGGACATCCAGGGGAAGGGCAAAGGAGGTGCTGGGGAGAGGGGAAGGTGGTTCATGAGGTCAATGTGATTCATAACAGATCCATAAATCTCCCCCACTAACAGGCAATGCTTTCCTCCATCTTTTTTGATGTCCCTCCCCAGGTTTTGATGATCCCCATCAGCTCTCTGCACATTTACCTCTGGAGGCCAGCCTCCATCCACAGGTCCATATATCATTTCCAGACACAGATTTTGTTTTTTAAGCTTTTTGTTTTCCTTTAATCTTTCACCAATAATTAGATATTTTATGTGTCCTTGCTCTCCCATGAACAGCTTTCATTGGCCACCACCATCCACAGCAGAATACCTGTCATTAACCCCACTTTAAACCCTGATATCATCCTCCTGAGAGTTCTTTCCATGCTTCCCTTACAAAAAAAATTCATCCTTATGCCCATTTCAGAGACCATGTTTGAGATACCATCTCTAGTTTCAAGAGCAAAATCAAAAGAGAGGGAAGATAAAATGATTCAGAGAAACTCTTGCTGCTGGGAATTTGCTTGGAAAGCTCCATTTGCCCCATTCTGTGTCTGTGGTAGCAATCATGGTTAGCACCATGCTCCACCTGAAGGCTGGAGGAAATAAGATTTCCGAAGTAGCTGAGGGTGCAAGTTGAGAAAAGATATTTCTCTGCACACTGCAAAACTGATTGAAGGCTTTTCCAGCCTGCAGCTTTTCCTTCCTTCCTGCCACCAGCCAGTGTGTGAGTGCTCCCTAATCAGTTCCACGTGGTCATCCATCTCCTACCTGCAGTCCCTGGCTGTCTAAACTAACCTGGCTGATTCTGCCCCAAGTGGATTAGGGAGTGCATGTCCCATCCCTCTGGCCCGCGGGGCTGGTAATAGACAGCTGGGGAAAGTTAATGTCTTCAAGCAGCATCACTTGATCTGGGAGAGGATAAATGTCTGAAACAGTAGCCAAGGGTTATGTCCTGATCCCAGCGCATAATTTATCCACAAATTGGCTTCCTGAGAAGAAGCAGGAGTAGAAAAACACCTCTGTTTCCAGGCAGATAGAGCTGAGACTCAAGAAGGCTGCAACTCTGCTCCGGAGCTAGATCTGGGCAGTGATTTTCCTGCTCTTCCTTTCCACAAACGCCCAATTCAAAACCAAATGCCAGTCCCTACTCAGTGTTCAGATTAGAACAGACGCATCTGGAAACCACGCATTGCCCTGAAAGCCACCCAAGCTGGCTCTGAAGTTGGAGACGAGGGTGGAATGTTCTTATCCCGGAGCCAAGGCTGTCGCTGCGCGAGCACAAAAGGCAGTTGGTAGGACATCAGCTTGTGGGAGTCTCCTTAGTTACCATAAGGAAAAGTTAAATGTCACAGTCTCCACTGGATCAAAACTACAAGAACAGAGATTATTTATCTGAGCTCAGATCTGGGCTTAGCCACTGATCTGAACGTGAGGATGGAATATGGAGATTGCAAGAAAAGCGAGTTTTGGTTTCTAAGGTAAAACTGGAGAAGTCAAGGCAGCAAGTTTTAAATGAGGTTGGGAGATTGTGGCCTCCCTGATCTATGATTTAATTTATCTTCATCAATATTTTAATGTGTAGTTTGCTCATATGAGCTAAATTTAACTAACAAATTCTATATCTGAGGAGAAAAGAGGCACAAGATCTGCAAAGCAGTGATTCTGATCTTGTTTTTGTGTCAGCTTTCTGGTGACCTCAGTTATCTGGCTGATATCTGCTGCAGGGGAGTGAGGTGACATCTCTCTGAGATGGGATTTGCAGGTACAGTGACCCACATCTCCCACACCTCCACCACCCAAAAAGCAGCACCTAAACCTTGCACCTCACACTCAGGTCTCTACTGACCAGAAACAAATCAAAAGAAAAGCCTGGCTGAAACGTTATTGGCAATTTAACAAGATGCTAATGCCACTGCCAGCACTGAGACCTTCAACAACACTTTTTTTTTTTTCAGCCCAAAACCCACCCTTTCAAAAGTCAGCAGCACTTTAAAGAGGCAGAGCAAAGGAAACAGTGCTCATTAATCATTCTGCCACGACAACACTACGGGGTGATTTCTGCTCTACACCTTTTTGCACAATAGTATGCAATTTAATTGCTTTTAAAAATGCTTTAATGATACAGACCAAAAGCTGATCTTAGCAACATCTTTTCTTATTCAGTGGAATTAAGGACACAGTTGGTAGTTGACTGAAATGAGCGACTGAACCACTTCAAAAAAGACAAATATATCTCAAACCTCAGTCAGGCTAAATACAACACTCTCTGCAAAGGGCCCAGCAGAACACCTCCTATCTATTCTCAATCTAAAATGCCTTTAAACTTTCTGTCTGGCCAACACATATCTGTTGAGAGTATTTTCACCCAGGACCCTCTTGTCTGTAAGAACTGCTCTCTGAGGAGCAGGTTTTACAGATAGAAAGAGGATGGAGACACAGATGCCTGGTGAGTAAACTGAAAAGAGAAAACAGATGAGGACACTGATGGAATGCCAGAGAGTCTTTATAAAAATTAGGAGTCATAGACCACCAGGTGTTCAAATAAATGTGGTGTATCAGCAGATCCAGCTTTCCAGCAGCACTCAGCAGGGTGGGTGCTGGATACACAGTGGGCACTTCACTAGGACTGTGTTAGATGCCAGGAGCTCCTCTGAAGAAGTCAGATTATTATGTGAATGTATCAGCTCTGAAGCTGGACTTTTCTGCAGGTTTGACCTAGAAAACAGGAGCTCGAAGCTGCAAACCTGTATGGATTTTGCAGAGAGTTTATAAGACTGAACTATGTTAAACAGGGGATGCAGACTTCTTTTATGATAAACCATGTCCAAAAGTCAACGAATGAGTTTTGCATTTGTGCCACCAACTATAAAGAGCTTGTTTTAAGAGAGATTCAGGTCACTTTGCCTGTCACTCATTGCGATGTGTGGGCACGTACAAAGCAACGAGGCCTTTCCCTGCCAAAGGGACAGGCCTGTGACATGTGCGCTTCTGGAGATGCCTGGTGAACACACCACTCACAGATTACTAAATCCATCCATGCTTTTATACCTCTGGGCTTTGTGAGCGAATTCTCTGATCCCAGATTCCATTTTTCTCCCTGTGTAGGGTTTTCGAGTTCTTTGACAGCTTTTCAGCTTCTGACATGGCAGAGCAGGACAGTCTTGTTCTGGCATCCCTTCTCAGGGAGGGCTTTACTGAAATGGCACGAGGATTCCTGCCTTTTCTGGGTTTGGAGGAATAGTGCCTTTCCCATATCACTGCCAGGAGAAGCAGAATTTCTGAACACAGGTGTAGGAACCAAACTGAAGCACCACAGAAGGGCTGAAGCTGCCCAGGGCTGCAAGTGGAAGCCAGCTCCTTGAGAAAGGTGTTCAGAATTCAGGCTGGAGGCACAAAGAGGATGAAAAATGTCACTTGTTGGGGAAGAGGGGGGAGAGAGGAGGAATACAGTTTGTGAATAAAAAGAGAGGCCTCATTCCATGCGGCTTTGCCTCTGGATAAGCATCTGTGGCCATCTTCTCCCAGCCAGAAATGTGCACTGTGACTCTCTCCAAACCACACAACATGCTCTGAGTCCTGAGCTTTCCATCTGCTGTCAGATGGAAACAGAGCCAAGGCCAATCCAGAAGAAATTACCTTCCTAAGGTGGAAGACTTTGCTTTCTCTAAGAGTGAAAATCACATTTGACACAGGAATAGATGCACCAAACTTACTGGAAAATATTCACCTCAATGGAAAACTTTTCTCTGCTCATGGACAAAGTGCTACATCACTTCACACAGCACCTTAAAAAGACATCTGGGATCATTTTTTTTCAAAGGGATTAGTTTCAGTGCTGATGGGGCTGCCTAGAAGGATATTTTCAAATCAATCTATAGATATGAGTAATTAATTAGACTTAAAAATAAAATAAATAATGCTTTCAGGGTTGTAGGCCATGGACAAGTTTCTCTTTTGAACCAGGACTGCCAGTGAAGGGGCTGGCACCACTCTGGGCTGCTGTTTTCCTATCCTTGCTCTCTGTGACTGAGGAGATCTCAAGCACTGTCAATTTGCCCCATGCAAAAAGCCCCAGACCTGGTGAAGCCAGGAAATTTCATTATTGTAAAGGAAGTATGGAAGCAGAGAGATTTGAGAGCAAACATCCCAGCCATGCTCCAAGAGAACAAGAAGCAAATGCTGCTTTTTAGGTGAGCTGATATATTTAGCTGTCGAGGGAAAACAAAGAAGAGAGGTAAGGTCATAGAGCAGGTCGATGGCAGGAACAGAAACAGAACAGATCTCTCTCCTTCCCAGCTGGTGCCCTACTCACAACAAGGTCTCTCCAGCTGGAGCAAAGCCTATCCTAGAAACTTTGGCCCCATACATGCAATTTTCTTCCTTTGGCTTTCATTTAATAAATGGGATACAAGGCTCACTCTTGTGCCATTGTATTAGTTTAATGTACATTTATTTTGTATACATTATCTTTCCTTTCAAGCACTTCAATATGTCTGAAAATAAGAGATAAAAAGGGATAACACATTAGACACAGCAACTCCCAGAGAGGCAGCCAGGGTGTGAAGAACACTGAATTCCCACATGATATTATTATATTGCCTTCTTTGCTGCACAGTGTTCCAGTAAGTAAGGGGATTAGCTGCTTGTCTCCCAATATATAGATGAAGAGAAGAAAAAAAATGGTTTCTGTTTCAGTAGTTCTTTTTGCCTACAGGAAGAAAAAATCCTGCCTATTCGAAATACTCTCCCTCTGCTGCATCACCCTATTTTGTCAATAAACCCTCTCTGTCTGACCAGGGGGAGAAAGGAGAAGGTAGAGCAAGCTAAAAGATGGCTCAGATACTCATCATCATAACTACACATGCAACTCCCCTCTAGGGTAATAAGCCTCAAGTGGACATTGCCCTTTGGAGCTGGCACATTTTCCAGGGCTTGTTCCTACCCTGGGGGTTTGAACCCTCCCTTACTGATTCAGGGAAAGCCAAAGAAGAGAGCATCCCAGAACCTGGAGAGAGTGTTTAGGTCCTGTAGTAAGAATAAAGTTAAATTCTGGTGAAAGTGTGTGTCTGTCACCCTGAGAAAGGTACAGGCAAACCCTTGAGCATTTCAGATGTTCCCCTGGACACTGGCTGCTGAGGGCAAAGGACAAGGTTGTGCCAGCTCTCTTGCTTCAGGAAAGGACTTGCAAAGCAACTGGGGGAACCTCCCCACGTGTGGAAGCCCCACTCATCCTGCTGCAAGGAGCTGCAGCACGGCTGGAGAGGTCGGGCCAGCACTGGAGCAGCTCCTGTGGAGCTGGGGCAGCACAAACTCTGACACAAAACCTCACCTCGTGCTGGAGGCAAACCACAGCAGCAGATACCGCAAGGGAAGGAGGATGAGCACATCCCAAACGTGCCCAGCTCCTTCCAGGATCAGGTCCTCTCACCTGATGTGCCACTCAGCCTGGTGCCTGACCTAGCAATTAAGATGTCCTTCGTCGTCTATTAAGCATGGAAAGCCTCTCTCTCTTTACCCCAAACATTAATTTGGAAAGCAAAATGCCAGAGTGACTGCCTCTCTCGGGTAATTTTTCCCCCTTCAGATTCCCTTGCTTCCTTTATTTAGTGCCAGCAGAAAACAATATGGTTTCTTTCATTGTCTTCTATGAAGACTTCCAAGCGAGGGGGGAGATTATTACTGTTCCAGCGTGTGACGACATAATAGGCTCCTGTCCCAGAAAACAAAAGTCTTTGCAAGACGATAAAGAGACAAGTCCTACTTATGATGTCACCGAGAAGACAGTAATAAAAATAAAGAAAGGAAGGGGGGGAAAAAGATAAGAATAAACATCTGTATATTGGGAATAACAATAACATTTGTTCTGCCTTTTATTTCTGAAAGATGCCTTAAATTGTGCCTTGTACAGAACAGAAAAGACTTTTGTGTGTGTGTGTGTGTGTGAGCACAGATGGATTTATAATAATAAAAAAATCCATTGAAATGCAAAGTTTAGGATTTCCTCCCTCCCCCTCAAAAATAAAAAGATCAAATAATTCTTGACAAAGAAAACTGTTCTGGTTCTATTTTTTTCCTGAGCTTCTCAAGTTCTGCCCCTTTTTTAACCACGAAGAGCAAAATGTAGGATTCTTTTCGAAAGAGAAATGTGTATATTTCTGGAAATATGCTTTAGGTTGTATAATTAACAAGGCATGTGAACAGCAGGAATTAGAAATATAGGAACTGATTTGCCTTCAGTGCCAGTACCACTGGGAAGATGGATGAGTCACCTCTCACTCATGGGCTTTTCCCTGAGGACAAGGAAGGGAGGATGCTGGGTTTGGAGAAAGTCACAGGCGCTGGGTGGGGATCCCTGTCCTGTGTCTGAGCAGCACAGGGTGGGGATGTGCAGCAGCACAGCTCTGTTCCCATTGAGGGATGCTCCAGCTAGGAGGCTGCTCGGGCAGATCAGGAATGCTCCCAAATTCAGAGACGGCTCAGACACAGCCACCCCAGGGCCCTGCACCACGGTGGGCTCTGTGCATGGTCACAGCAATGAATCAGGCTACCACTGGCTTCCAGAGGGACGTTCTGGATATGCACCAGCCTGCCTGCAAGCAGAGTTTGTCCCTCTGCTTGGAAAAGAAGAAGGGGAAATATCTCCCCAGTTTTCAAACAAGTGTGAGTTGTACATGGATCAGCACGCAGCTCGCGGGCCTCTGATCTGCCAGGTGAGATCACGGGGTGCTCTCTGATGTGGAAAGGGGAACCAAGGCACTGCAAGGCTCCAGCAGTGCTGCCAGTTTGCTCACTGGCTCTGAGAAGGTCCTAAAGCAGTAGGGTAGATCAGAGTACACAAATCACAACCTTGTGCATGGAGGGGCAGCATCACTTCCCATAACTGCTGCTGTAGGGAACACCAGGAGTTGTTTCTCACAGATTGCCCAAAACCCCAACAGAATCAGCCTCATTGCATCAATGGCTCTAATGATTATTTCTTGCTCCTGAAGGCAGCATTTAACAAAGGTGGGCATTATTGGATAAATAGCATCAAACTAGGCATTTACATCTGATTTACCTCTCCTAGCATGGTTATTCCTAAGACTTGCATAGCTTTATTAGATCTATATTCATGTGTATTAATAATAACAATTGTACTTGCAATTAATTTTAAAGCCCACCATCAATCTTTCTTAGAATTCAATCTGATGCACAGCCAGAGGGAAGGGACGTGTGCACTGAATTCCGTTTTAACCCCTTCCTTTTTTTGTTTCCCATCACTGGAATTATGGTGGATAATAAACCCTGTTTGCAGGCCGGGCTTGAAGAGTTAAATTTGCCATCTCAGGGAGATTGGACATCATCAAACCCTCAACTATCAATACGTGAACGGGGGCGAACAATGCGCTCCTCCCTCACGTGACCGACATTACTGGTGGAATTAGGAATTAACGACTAGATTAAAGCCACCATTTTAATTTCTCAGACAAAGCTGGTTATCTGGACAGCCATCATAAGCAGGTGGCCAGCTCCCAGCTCCCATGGACACAAGGGCCAGTATAATGCAAAGTGGACTGGGAGGTAATAATTCAGCAGATAACCCCTGACACGCTCATTCAGTTGCTAATTCACCCTGCGTGCAGGAGCTGTAACCAGCGTTTAAAGATGCGTTATGATATTTAAAGCCTAATTTATTCTCTTTATTAAAAATGATATCAAACAATATTTCACTCTCCCTTTTGGTGAAGATTAACTGCTTATGATCCTTGTGTGTTATGTGGGGCCATAACCATTACTCACATCAGTGGCTTGGCCAGGGCATCTGAGGCCCTTTTAGATTAATTGTCTGGTGGTTGTTTGTTAAAGCACAGGAGGTGTTGTGGAAGGAAACCGCCTCAGTTCTGAATCAACTTAAGCCAAATATTAAAAACATCTACTTGAGCTTGATTTTTTTATAATGACCTTCATATTTTGATGCTTTTTAGCATAGGCAGAGATATATTTTCGAATCAGGGTACAGAAGATTTATTGTTAGATTTGTTTAACACCCACTTTTCCATAACTGGATTCTTTCTAAAAGCATATATTGATCACTAGCTAAACAGCTGCACTTCCCAGGTATCCCAGTGTTCAGGAACTTGTAAGATGCATCACTAGTGTGAGTAAGTTACAAATACTGTGTCCAAGCTGCACCATCTGAACCCCTCCACCAAGCCCTGGATGGGCCACTGGGCGTTAATATTTCCAACTTCCCTCGGGAATTAATTTATTTTTTTCTGCTCTGGACAGTCTGGCACATTTCCTCATGCATCCTTTTGCCTTGCATGGAAAGCAAACCTCACTGCTCAACTACTTTAGCCTACAAAGACCAGTGCTGATCCCCCAGGTGCTCCACAGGTCCCCTGAACTAGTCCAGTAGAAAGGAATCATAAAAGCCATACAAATGTGTGTGAAGTGCCATTGCAACGGCCAGGGAATTTCAAAGGAAATAAGGCTATTTCTTTTAGTTACTTGTAGCTAATGAAATATTAAAGCAGGTCACTGCTGTTAAGGAGGTGAAGTTTGAAATAACCAAATGGAATTAATGTAGAAATAGTAATGAACTATCCTTCTGAAAAGCAATGAAGAGAAATGAATGGACATCATAAAGCAAGGTACCACTACCTGCAAGGGTTAAAAAAGCACAACCTCCCCCGAACTTTCTGTGAAACAGAAATGGAGCGTTAATGGAAAAATACTGCGATACAATACAATAATGTGGAGTTGCGAGTGGGAAGAGACATTCAGACTCCAATTTAGGCACAGCCACAGAAGCTGTAAGAGCCCTCTTTGGGCTCTCTTTGGCTTGATGCTGGTCTCCAGGATTCCAGAGATCACTTCCAGCCACGTTTATTATTTGAGGGCACTACAGCAGTTAAACTGCATCACACATCCCACGCCTCCTTTTCATTCATTTGTACCTCCAGATTTTCTAAATTTTAACCCACTGAGAGTGCTTTGATTTTTTCTGCCTGCCATAAAAACCCAGCGGCTCTGGAGGGATTCTGCTGGCTCATCATAAAAGGCACAGATGTGAGGAGGTTCCCGCAAGCGGCAGAGCCAGCCCTGCAGGAGCTCCCAGCCCTGTCCTGTGCTGCTGCAGGCCTGGAACAACTCCACAGATTCCAGGAGGCTGCACTGGTGCTGCAGGGAGCAGAATTTGGGCCACTGTCTGGAAACAGTAGGACAGCATGTGGTTTTTTTTCTGTAAAGCTCTGGTGGAAGCAAATGGTTCTTACAGCTCCTCACCTCTGTGGAGTTGCACGGATTTATAGCCACAGAGCACCTCTGGTGCCCCTTGGCCTAAAGGGGATCCTAATTCAGAATGAGGGAAAGCAAATGAGGCAGCAAACGAAGTCCTCTCCATCTTTCATCAGTCCCATCACACCACAGAGTTTCGTTTTCTTCTCAGTGAGAGCAATGCTAGACAAAAATAGTTCACAGAATCACAGAATGGTTTAGCCTGGAAGGAACATTAAAGATCATTTTGTTCCAGCTCCTTGCCATGGGCAGGGTCACCTTCCACTAGATCAGGTTGCTCCAACCTGGCCTTGAACACTTGCAGGGGCATCCACAGCTTCCCTGGGCACCATGTGCTAGTGACTCACTATTCTCACAGGGAAGAATTTGTTCTTAACTTCTAATCTAAATCCCTCCTCTTTTAGTTTAAAACCATTCCCACTTGTCCTATCATGAACTGCCCATGTAAAAGTTCAGTAAAGAACTGTAGCTACATAGAGCAAACCCCATGTTAGTAATGGTAAATTTGGATATATAATATATCTTTTCAGTCCTATTCTTTTAAGCCCCCTTTTCCCATTTTGTCCTCCCAGCTGTGTGCACGCAGCTACCTGGGCACACAAAGCCACGTGCACACCCATTTTAGCTGCCCCTTTGCACAGTTAAATCACCCAGAAGAACAGCTCCCTCCCTCCTGGTACTGCAGAAGGGACTAAAAGAAAACAGCTGCTCATCTCATGCAAGTAGAAATTTGATGGCAGGAATGCCAGGAGGTTGCTTGACATGAGGAGAATGAAATAGGTCCCTCCTGCTCCCCACCTCTAAAGGAGGGATTGATCTGGAGCTCCTGGGACCAAGGGGCAAAGTGCTGGAGCTGGGGATTTGGTCCTGGGTCTTTCCTGGGGCTCTGCTTCCATTCCACATCAGTGACATAGGGACAACTGCACTTTCATGAGAATATGACAGCTTATCTTGGAAAAGGACTGAGATAAATAGATTAAAACTGTACTGGTGGAGAGCCACAGAGAAGAGGGTCATGCGACAGCCTATTCAGACAGTTCCTATTATTAATATGTAAAGCTGTCATACTTCATAAGATCACATCCAATGTAATCAAGAGGATTTAGTTCACTAATATAGCAGCAGTCACACTGGATAAGATTGTTATAGGGATAAGAGTGTACATTTGTTGCTCCATTTTAATTAAAAACAACCTTAATAAAAGGTTGTAATGATAAACTGATAAGCAATTGCGTCTCCCCTTCTCCCTGTAGGTTACCATGCAAAACTCATATTGCAATTAGAAACCTCCCCTAAGACACCATAGGACATATATCAATGTTGGCTCAGCAGCAGAGAGTTACTGGTCACCCCACTTTGTATGTTCAATTGCTGCTAACTAGATTTTTCTCCCCCCACCTTGATTCACAAATTACATTGCCAGACAAGGAACAACCCAGAGTGAATTTATTTAACACATCCTGGTGTTATGACTAAGTGGGAAGAAAATCCTCTCTCCGAAGAAAACTAATTGAAAATGGAAGTAATTCCAGCAAGACAGCCCTGCTGCACGCTCTCCCTCAAAAAGGAGCGGCTCTCCCAGTGGTAGCACTGCTACACATTCCCCCTTGTCAGCTGAGGTGTTAAATCCCCTTTTTGGGAGATGAATGATAAAATGGTGTGATCCAGAGCTCCAGCCTGGTTGGATGAGAGGTGCATGTCGATTTATACAATGGAGCATATACATTCTTGTAGCAGCATGAAGAGCATGCTGCTATTGAAATTTCAGATCATTTTGCAGCTGCAAACTATAATAGCAGTAATAATAAACCAGAAGCTGTGCTATCCATTAAAAAGAACCCCAGACACTCGAGCATGTTTGTTTTGCCTCTGATTTTAAACATTCAGCACCAGCTGAACTTCTTGTTCACGACTCATTAAAAATGTCCTGCATCTTTTCATACACACAGGCTACTGGGTCTGCCCAGAGATAAGCTCACAGGGTAGGAGGAGGGACAAAACCCGAGCTCTCCCCTGAGTGAGGAGACAGCTCAGGGTGAGGTTAGATGGCTCTCTCCACCTTGCTGGGTCTCAGGTGCTCAGAGGACAGGATGGAGGCAGGGCTGCCTTACACAGCAGATGTTTTCCTGCTGATAAATGCTGTAAAAAGTTCAGAGAGGAGCTGGGCTGGGGACAAGCAGGCACAGAAACTGACTGGTGATGTGCTCGTGTCCTGCTGAAGGCAGCTGTGCATCACTGTGGGGATGCAGTGCCAGCCCTGCAGCACAGGGACAGGCTCAGAGCTCCTGTGCAGGCAACGCTCAACAGTCCTGAAACCCTTTCTGCTGTCAGACAGAGAAATGACTGGGTTCAGGTCACAAGTGCTGCTGTGCTGGATGAAGGATGGAACTTCTGGCTAAGAGAGTCTCTCAGTGCCGTGTGGGACGTGGGTTAAAAGGTTTGTCCACAAAGCCAAGCCCAAGGAACCTGGGCTGCCCCTGCCTTCAGCACAGCATGGATCTGCAGCTTTAATGGAAGGGCTTCTCTGCCTCACAAGCTCTCACAAGCATTTAACTTCATTAGTCAGGCCATAAGGAAGAGCAAGATCCATTCCCAATCCTGTCCTTTGCAATGCTGGACAATTAACTGAGTATGGTCAACCAAAAAGCTACACTGGGTTTTGTGACCCTGAGAAAAGCACTAAATCCCTGTAAGAAGATAGAAACATTTATTTATCAATAATATTCTCTTGCTTGGCTTTTTTTTTTAATTGTGCCAAATTAACACAATAATGGCAATGTTGATTTTTTTTATCTCTACTTTTCAGTGAATGTGAATGCCCAACTCTGGCAGGGCTTAACTTTGTGTATGAAGAGGGAAAAAAAACCGCTGGTAAATATGTTGTTACTGATTTAAAAATCTATTTGTTCAGTAATTTCTGCTGGAGCCATCATTATCTTGCCAAAGCAGCTGTTGGAATATTAACTAGACACAGCAGTAACAAGTGGAATATAATTAGCACTCCTTGTTCCAGTGAATTTTCAGTTTTAACTAGGAACAATTTGCAATGAATCTCTGTGCTGTTGTAATTAACTTAACTAATGCACCGCACATACCAACGACTGTACTGAGTACTGTAGGAAATCACCGAGGGTGCTGCGGGTGGGGCAGAGCTGTTGCCTAATTCTGGCCAGCTATTACATTCCAAGGATATCCCTCCTTGCTTTGCAGTGCCTTGTCTGCAATCAAAGACTCGCAGCCTGTATTTGTGAAACCATAAAAATGAAATTACATGGGGATACTGATGCTTGGGTTTTTTTCGGGTGTGTTTTTACAGCATGTGCTTTTAATACACTAATCGTTTCCCAAGCATCGACACTAAAATGGTGAGGGCAGAAACATGCACATCAAAGTGAGCTTTCCCAAGAAAAGCTGCTTCAGCAGCCCCATCCTGCATGGTTAATGTAGCATTTCACTTTTACTGCTCCGAGGAGCTCTTTGCAGCCACTGGCAAAAGCCAGAGCGGCCAGAGAGGCTGCTGGTGATTGAATGAATCACTGCCACTGCTCTGGTGTCCACCAACACTCCTGCCCAACATTCTCTGGGGCTCACCCCCCCTCTTTACCAACTTATTTCTTCCAGCTGCACCTCTCTCACTGGATTTTACCCTGGAGATTGGCCTGAAACCCCAGTCCTGCAGGATTTTTGTGATGGGCAAATTCTTCATGGGGCTTTGTCAGACCTCACTGCACCAAGCTCTTGCCTACGACATTTGGGGTTGAACCCCATGCCCTGCATCCAAACACTTCTCCAGAGATCACATCTCCATCACTGTCAGCTACAGAAGTTGTTTCTGTGCTGTCCTTGTCTTGCTACCTTTGAAAGCTTCACCGTTGTTTAAGGTTATCGCAGCAACTGGGATATTGTTAAATGCTTGGGGGGCTCTGAGGGGACAGGTAGAGCTGAAGCCTTGCTATTTCCTCTTGCCCTTGTCTGCCAGAAAGTCCAGTCTTGCTGATGGGAGAAACCTGTCCTTACATGATTTCATCCATGGAGAAGACTCCAGCACAAGGCGTCTCCTCTGACTGGACCTACACTTCCCACAGGGAGAGGAACAGAGCCAGTGTCAACTCCACCTGAAAACACTTTTATTTGCCTCCTCCATGGTCAATTTTTCAATCAGCTGTAATATAACCTCATGCACCTGTGTATGTGTGACTAAAGGTACAGTTAAGGCCAAAGCATTCTGAAGACGATCAAGATGTTCTTGCAGAGCATCACCTCACAATACTCTCCAGACTTCAGCTCCTGGAAAGGTGCTGGGGGAGACTCTCAGCTTTCCAGCTTTATTAAAAAAAGGGTAAATTGCTTCCTAGACCTTATAAGCTATTCCAAAAACTGCCCCAAAGCAAACTGGCTGTAAGCAAACAAAAGAAACTCAAAACATCTGGAATTTTTCAGGTTGGAGTCATAAGAGTGTTTTTGGAGACAGGTTCATGAGTTGCAGCTACACTCACAAGTTTTTGTCCCTGCTTCCTCATCCTTGTACAAAACAAAACAATACTAAAATATTAAAAAGTCATGTATTTGAACTTTTTTACAGAATAAACCTCTGAAAACTTGACCATGTCAGTTGAAGAATCAGCATTTCAGCACTGCCACGTCTGGCACTTCTGCCCAGGGCTGGATCAGCCCCATATCAGCCTCCGTGGGAGATGGAATGCAAATTAAAGTGGCTAAAACCTCTCGTCTATGGTCTTTTCTAAAGGAAATAGACTTTTCCAAAAGTCAATTTTGAATGAGAAATGTTCACAATATATCAGTTTCTAAATTTTTCATGCCAAAGTCTCATTTTTCTCCGAACCCCTGAGGAGCAAAGGTGGGGGGAAGCAAAGCTGAAATATTTTTGCATAAATTTTTTAAGTTTCTTTCCACCAAAGTTTCATGCACAAATAACTCATTTTCTGTTAATCCTAGTCCACCCTTTTTCCCCTGAATAGCTGCCTCTTCTTCTTCTTTTTATTATTATTATCATCACATTATTTGTCCTATCTCTTAATATGATGTCAGCAATCAGAACCTTTATTGCATTTTAGTTTCTATGACTGATCTCATAAGAATTCTCCTGCAATAAGGATCAGAGTGTGGCTGTAGGATTTTCAAATCAGGGCAGCAATCAAGCAGATCACATTGGAAGAGTCACATTGGTCTAGGAGTTTTTCTTTAAATACTTGGTGTACTAGGAAGGGGAAACAAATTTAAAAACCATAACAGCATAAAAATAAAACTGAAATGGAAAAAATAAAATAATAAATAAGAAATCTGCTATTTTTACAAGCAATTGGAGTGCTACAAATAGCAAGTCAAGCTGATACTTAGTCACCAATATGGAGAATAAAGATTAGAAGGAAGAGAGAAATGGGGTGGGGACTGTAAAGAGCTGCTTCCCTGTCTATAAATATTCTCTCTTGCCTGTGTTTCTGCGACAGAAGGGAGTTTGGAGAAGGTCCATCTTTTGGACACCTTCATCACAGCCTTGCAGACAGGAAGGTGTGTGATGATGGGCTCTATCACAGCCTCCAGCACCCCATGAAAGGCGAGCCAGGGGAGCAGCAGCTCCGCAGACACCGTCAGGGCCTCTCTGAACCAGGTGTGAGCTCCCAACCCCCCCCAAAACCCCACAGCCGAAAACCACGCTGAGAAAACGCCCTTTGCTGGCTCAGGAGACATCATCAGAGGAGGCAGCAAAGGGAAAATTTATTAAGTCATGCTGCTGCAAAACACAGTTCTTGACATCTAACTCCTGAAAGGCGAGCGAGGTGGGCTCCTCGCACGCGCTCTGGAAAGCATCACTTCATGCTCCCTTGTCTTTTCCCATTAAGATCCCACACGCGTGGCTATTCATCCCCTCAGCACACAGCAGCCAGATTGTTTGCCGAAGTGATAGATGAAAAATTCATTCTGTTTTGGAGGGTGTTTAAACATTCAATGAGGGAGTGTCACTGGCTGCTGGGCAGCCAGCTTAGCAGTGGCTCCGCAGCTCGGAGTCTCTAAGGTTCAGGCTGAAAATTCCAGCTCTCATCCCTGGTCAAATAAAATCATCAAAGGTTTGACTCACATTTTTTTTTCCCCTTTGTTTTCAATGAAGGGTTTTTGGTTTATAGATCCATCCACACTGCAGCATTTGACAATTTTTTCTGCTGGGCTTGACCAGGGCTGTTGTAATGAAAATCTTTGGGTCCAAAGGGAAACACCTCTCTGTATTTGCATGTGTGTGTACACTTACACATATTATTTTGAAAACTGAATTGATAGTCACTCCTATGAGATCACGTTTGCAGGCTGAATTTCTGACCCTATTTTTTGCCTACAAGACTAAATCAAGAGGTTTATGCTACAGAGGCAAAAGATTTGAATATCTAACCCTTCCCCACTCATACATGCTTGCACACACACAAAGCCAAGGCAGAAAATCACATTGCTTCCTCAGCAGATCCATATTCCACCCCTGCAAAAATAGTGTAATCTATTTTCCCTGTAACTGGAATTCACGATATCAGGGATGCTGATGGCAGTGTCATGAAATCAGCTGAGCCTCTCTTAATGGCATTTTCCCGTATGACTTTTTAAAATTCATCCTGCTTTATGGTTCAAACTCCCCAGTTTAATCTATACCCACCATCTCACACGAGGACTTTAAAACATCCACATACCCTGACACAGAAACAGCCAATACTCTTCTCTATTGTCAGCCATTCCTGTCCGAAGCCAAAGGAAAGAGGTCACCCATAATAATGTCAACCATCACCATGGTATCTGAGCACCATTTGATTTAAAGAATGCTCTAAGAGCCTATGGAAAATGTAGAGGCAGCAAAGGCAAAGCACTCAGAGTAACTTCAGAAATAATTGCAATGCAATTAAGATGTGCCACCAAAATGAATATTTCAGAGCGGAGTTCATCTGCGGAGAGGTTGCCTGGATTAGAAAAGTTGGAGACATTCAGGCTTGATTAGGTTCTCACACGAAACTCAGCAGCCAAACACAGAAATCAATGGGTTTGTATCAGTAAAAATCCTCTGTGACAGAAAAACCTGATGTAGAAGGATGTAACTGTACCCATCAGGAGCCCCAAAGCCTCTGACATCACTGGGTGTCCAGCAGTGCTCAGGGTCAAGCTCTGAAACTGAAATATTGCTGGGAAGGGAAGGAAAGGAGGGACAATGGAGCTGCCACATTTTTGGAACAGGGTTTTTTACATCAGTCTTTGCATCTGCAACAGGAAACACCTTCACTTTGGCTCCTTCAAGTGTCACCATTTAAATACACGAGGGAAATGGTACTGGGAAAGATCTCTGGGATCCCTTTTGTTTCCAATGTCTCATTTCAAAGGATCTTTGTTTTCACACTACCAGAGCAAGCGAAGAAGGGCTGTGATCCCACAGCAGGGACCAGGACCAGAGGAAGAGGCAAGGATCTTTCCAGCAGGCAAATCACAGGTTAAGCTGCCTAACTCCATCAGGGAGAGGTTGGTGGTTCACTTGGAAAATGATGTTATTTCTTCTAAAAAAAAAAGAAAAAAGGGTTCTCCAACCCTGATCATTTTTTCCCCATCCAGCACTGGGCAGGATGGGCTCTGCTTTCACCAAAGGAGCAGCCCCAAGTGAAGCCAGCTGCCTTCAGTAAGGACAGGTTTAAAATTAAAATTAAACATGTTTTGCTTAAATCCTTAATGTCTGAGTGTTTTGGTGAAGGGGATCAGTTCTGGCAGCCCAGAGGGTTCAATCCCAAAACACACAGAGGGATTATGAGGACCAGTTAAAAACCCACAGAAATCTCTTTGGAGAAGCACAGGGCAGCAGCTCTTGGAGGCTGCTTTTCCCAGAACCACGCCAGAACTCTCAGCAGCAGGAGTGTTGTGAGCAAAGAGGGAGCTGTTTATCTACTGGAGGTGAGGATTTATTTTCTAGAGGGCAGGTGCAACTCTAGGGAAGACTATTTTGGTCATTAATGAAGGTTTAGCAGGCACCATTATGTATCGAGCTTTGCTGGTAAGAAGTTGTAAATATGTTTAAAATTCTTGTGATTGAAAACCAGGAACAAGGCTCCCCCAGCCAGGCACTGGTCCAAGCTGAAGGTGAATATAAGCACGGGGCAGCTGTGTTGCCTTTTTATGATCCCCACTGTACAGTAGGCTGTGATGTTTATTATGAAATATTATGATTTAAGTGGCTAGAGTAGTTCATGAAAAATGACCCCCGTAAATGCTGCCTGGGAAACTGGATTCAGCAAATTAGCACATTCCTTAACATGATCCTCCTCGTTGTGTATTGTGTGTTAACTTAAATGTGCCTAAATGGACAGTTAAGGAGCCCATACATAAAGTCTGTACATGATTATCCTATTAAGGACTATTATTGGAGTGGTTTAGTCTTGTGCTGTATCACTTATGCAAATGAGAGAAAATCTGAAGTTACTGTTACTTTTAGACAAAGTGCAAATAAGCTTTTCACTGCATATTAATGAATTGCTAATACCCAGCTCTTCCGCACCCATCTTTATGCAGATTAAAGTAATGCTGTTTGCACAGTTGTAGCATTTCAACTTTCTCATTTGGAAGCACCTAGACTAAGATTTAAAAACAAACCCAAACTCCATACCCTGCAAGTTAAAGCAATCAAAAACCCAAATAGAACTCCTGCAGGAATTTAAAATGGAAGCTGCAGAGTTGGTGAACACGTTCGTCTGACTGCATTTTGTGTTAAATAGTTCAAAGCTAATTTTTAATAGTTCGTCATAAAACTGAGCAGATCCAAACTGCAGATCAAGAAAGAATTGAAGAACAGACCGAAATCAATCCATACTTGAGCACATTTAAATCCCACTAATTGCAGAGATATTTCGATATATGTTTCAGTGCATCCCTGAAGGAAACATTTCCTTGATTCGGGACTTGAAAGAACACATCCCAGCTCTGGACCCAATCATGCAACCTTAACTCATAGAAGCAACCCCTGTGATATGAGACCCCTTATTTCTGGGCAAATTCTTCAGATATCAAAGTCAAAACTTCAAAGAAAACTATAAATGCTCACTAGATCCAATAGGAAGAGCACGAGGTCCACAGAGAAAAACAGTGTCAGTAAACATGATCAATGATGACTGTAACTTAAGTTTTATCTCTGTTGAAAACAAGGAACTACTTCCAACTACTTTCCAGTAAGAAAGGTGGAAAGAAATATGTGTACACTCTTTCAGAGAAGTGATAATGTGTTATGTGCCTCAGCCACATAGTCATTAGTAAAAGTTATCCTCATGAAGCCATCTGGTCCATATTTACAACACTACATTTGAAAAAATACTAGAAAAATGAAAATCAGAGTCATTCAGGAAGCGAGCAGTTGTTCTGCAAACGGCATTAAGTGCAAAACAAAGGGAGAAAAGTCTGGCCAAAATACACCTTTCTTCCAGGTCCCTTCCAACCCAACCCTATGGTTCCCAGCAGTTGATCCCCTGGATTTGCAGAGGGGTGGTTTCTCTGCAAGAGTCTCTGAATCCAGATTTGTGACCGCAGCAACACAGCTGGTGGCACCAGAATGGTGCTTAGGTTCAGTTTCTGGTACTCTCAACACTGGTTGCTTTTCCTTCCTCTCTTGAAGAAGGCAGCAATATTTGATAATATTCGTCTGTGAGATCCTGATCTTCCTGCAGAAGGGATGCACTGTGTTCAGATGGGAGCACTATTTAAGTTTTGGGTGGCTTTTGCCTTTAAGAAGGCAATTTACATTCATGATTACAGGGTGGAAAAACTGAATTTTCAAGAGCTCCTATCTTCCAGGAACTCACACAAGAACAAACATTCCTTTCTTTTGCAGCCACACAACTAAATATAGATAATTGTGTTTGCAAGGGGAGATTCTGGCTACAAAACAATCCGAGGACTTTAACAGCAATAGTCTGTGGTTTTCCATTACCACCATTCACGTTTACATAATCCCAAGGCTGGCAAAGAGCAGCAGCGGCCACAAATCAGCCAGGTGAGGGAGGTGAGATTCCAGGTGCTCCATCCCCATTTTCTGTGTCCTGAAATCCTCAGACGTTCCTATTTACCCTGGATCATCACAACCGCTTCACAGCCATTACCAGCTCTTCAGTAAATAACACGTATTCTGTCTAAATGCATAACATACAAATGCTCAAATACATAATTAATGCGGGTTTACCCTTGAGAGCTGTTGTTGGTCTCTGAGGTAAGTAATAGGTCTTTTATTGTTTAGACTTAAAGATCTCTTGAGCCTCTTTTAAGGACGTGCTTTGAGCAGCTGAGGGAAGGGAAAAAAAAGAACTCTCCACAAGAAATCTATAGGTAAATCTATTGGCAAGGAGCCAAAACTGTTCTTCTGTTCCACTTTGCCCTGGCTGGTCTCCACAGAAGATTGAACAACAAAACTGCCTGCAAGACAGACTGAACAACAAAACCTCTTGCAGAAGACAAGGATTTGAGTGAAGGATGAAGGTTCAGGTCTGATCTTACCTTAAAGAGGACCTCGTCCAGCTGCTGCCCTCCCAGGAGCTGGCTGGAGTTTGCAGAAGGGCTCACAAACATCCCCCCAGACAGGGAGAGAACAGAGACCAGCATGAGAGGAGGCTGAATTTGAACCAACAGCTTCCAGGTAGAAGTGCATTTCTATTTGTCAGTTATTAGGAGCATTCAAGACCCTCATCATCCTGATTTGGAGAGGTTACAACATGAAATTCCTCTGTGGCACCAGGGTGAACCATTCCTACACAGCTCTGTGAAGCCGTGGTGACCTTGTCCAGCTGGGCTGGGCAACCACATTCAGCAGGAGACCATGAGGTGAATCCAAGCAATGCTGTGGTGTGCTCAGGAATGGCTCCTGAACACAATCCTAAAGACTCCACACAAGTGATTCCATAAAAACCACTAGTGCCATCCTGTCAGTTTGCACATGTTCAACATTTTCATTTCTTACATGCATACGAAGTTAACATCCCTTATTTTTGATGAGGAACAGAGCCTGTCCAGAGCAGAGGCAACATCCCATCGTGGCTGTGCCCATTCACACTTCACTCACTGCTGGTGAGCTTCTCCTTTACAGGGTTTAGTGATGCTAAAGCCACTTTAGGATGCTCTTCCAGCCTAAAGGAATAGATCATATCTCAGCCTGCCTTGACCAGAGCTCTGCAGGTATGAGTGTGTGTGCACCACATCAACCCTGGGCTCTCACCAGGAGATCCAGGCACACAACTCCGAATCATTTCAATCTCTGCTGAAGGCTGCACCATGATTTGGGAGTGATGTTTGCAAACACAGACGTGCAGGACAGATTCCAGCTCTCACCATGGGCTTGTGCAATAATTACCACAGGTATTAGTGAATTTATGAGAGAACATCGATGGGGAATGCACCCCAAAATACTTAATTTAGAATCATAATATGACCAGCAACACTGCTATGAACAGGGAACACAAATGGAATTCAGGCCTTTCCAACACTGTAACAATTTTGAGGAGGTCAATGACTATTTTCATGTACAGACAGCATTTGCTTTTGCATTTCCTTTTATAAATGATCAAATTAAATTTGCACCGTTACTTCATTTGGGCTCCCCTCCTTTTATGTTTAAAACACAACATTATTATAGACTTACTTTATGGGTAGAGTAACTAAGAACAATACAAGCATCATAATGAAAAAGATGTGCAGCATTTTGCACTGCATAATAAATGCGTGCCCGTATCAATGTAAAACATACAAATGGCAATAATTTAACACTGAATATTTTTCTGCCTTTAATTAAAATAAACTAATAAAGATTTCAAAGATGCATTTGCTTTAATAGAATGCAGAGTTATAATTGGTGACCTATTTTAAGCAATTTAATTTCCCATGACCTGTTTTCCAAATTAACATAGTAATAGAAGAATGTTTATTGTGTTTGGGAATATAAGTTTCTCCTTCAAAGATGTCATATGCCTTTGTGATTTGATTTAAAGGTGTGTTCTTTTATTAAAATGTTCATATAAAGAGCTTGTAAATTATGTAAATGTTTCTTTTTATGGCATTTAATAAGTCTAGAATTTTAAATCAAAGCACAATCAAAGAAAATAAACAAGGACATCTTGAAGATTCAGAAGATCACTTTAAAAAAAGCATATCAGCTGGGTCGTACCAAATTCATTTGAATTCCCTTTTCTTTTTAGAGCATTCATAACAATACTTTTTCCAACTACTTTATTGCATTCTTGTGTTTGTATATACACATAAACACACCCAGGCACAAAATTATGTATTTTACACACACAAGCTCAATCTGCAGCTGTTTGGAGATGGCTCTTTTTGGAATCTCATTAAACTCTCGTGGCATTGTGTGCCAAGGGCTGATTAGGCGTTATTTAAAAAAAAAAAAAATAATTCCCTTGTGTGATTTTGAGGCACCTGAATTATTCACAAGTTGCACAGGGGGCCCATTTATTTCCTGGGCCTGATGCTTCTGCACCAGCTGAATGCAGCAAAGAGCGAGTTCAATCCACTCTTACAACAGAGCCCAAGCCCAGCAGTTGAGGCTGAGTTTTAAATATTAAATCCTCACCTTTAAATAATGCCCAGATGACTTGGGGATGGATTTGTTGAAAATTAAAAAGAAATTTAAACTGATCTTAAAGAGTATTTTAATTTCTCCTGGTCCTTATTCAGTTTGAGGACAAAGAGCCCGATAAAATGATAAACTGAAATGCTTCAGGACAGGGGAGCTCACATGGGGTGAAGGTGCTGCAGAGACCTGGGAAAGCCTCTGTGCCCCTCCTGTTCAGGGCAGCTGAAACCTCTCTGCGGGTAACCAGCCCAACAGCATCATCCTGCAAAGATGAGTCCTGCACGTGTTACACTGGGAGTAATCCTGCTTTTCATTATGGGATTACGGAGCAATGATTTTCAAGGCTTCAGAAGAACTCCAGTTTGTTTGACATGGGAGGGATGACCCAAGATTAAGGCCAACACGTAGTAAAAAACCAGGGAAAAACATTTATTGTCTTCTCAAACACAGTGTACACAAACTCCAGGTAGGAGTGCAGTCCTAGGTCATAGAGAGTAGGGAAATTGTTTCAAGGTGTCATGCAGGGTTAATAAAATACATCACCTCCGTATAAAACCAGTTCTAATGTTTGCTATTTCAATTATTTTGCCACGTTGAAAACTTGCAGATCAACTTTTTCTGGAGGGTTCCTTTCTTATGTTTAAATAAGGTTGCTCATTATTCAAATACACAAATGCACCTATGATACACCCATGTGCACATCTTGGTGCTCATATGTATATATATTTATGTGTACACCCCTACAACTGTGCACACACCACACAACGGGTCTACAAGTGCTGAATACAACTCAGTTGCTGCCCGTGTAAAGTCTCATTCCCTCCTCACAGGACCCCATCACCTGAAAAGGTGAGAGAGGAAAAAAACCCTCCACAGAACTGACCCTTTAATGTGCCACAGACAAACGTGGCCTGCCCCAAAACCTCTCCTGCTCTCGAAACCATCTCCAAACCACCTGTGAAATATCCGGGACAGCAAAGGCACATGTTTAACAAGAGGGAACTCTCGTCACGGTGTCCGTGCCTCTGTAAATATGCAGAGCAGCCGAGCGAGTTTAACAGGGGGTCAAGTGCTTGGCTGGATCTCCGGGTGACGAGCAGGACATCAACACCTAGACAGATGACAGCCTCCTCCTCCAGCTCCTCTCGGTTGCGTGAGGGCTCAGACAGCCACGTGGCACCATTTCAGCAGTGCAACCCCACCGCAGAGGAGATGCTCTGTAACAGCTTGTTACAGCCCCATCTGTTAGGAATTTACAGCTAATGTATCTTACAGCACGGGCTTTCATAGGTAAGAGAGAAGCATTTGGCCTGGTTAGGAGATCTCTACGTGGCTCTGCTCGTGATTTTGCTGCCTAACACGCTGGGTTTAGTATGTTGGGGAATTGGTATTAAAAATATCAATGATTCATCCGTCATTGATAAACACGACGGGATCTTCAATAAACCTGCTTCAGCAGCAGTATCTTTATATATGTATATATAGATGGATGAATATGTCTCCTACATGTGTTTCAAGCACGATTCCCTCAGAGCAGTCCAAGCTTTAACGTAGTCTATGCTCAGATTCAAGTTTTGTACCCTGACAGTTTAAACCATGAGATCTGTGAAAGTGCAGGGCCCGAGGGCTGATGGAATTGGGGTGCCCAGCAGGACCCCTCAGACAGCTGCTGCTGCAAGCATTGAGAAGAAAAGGTCAAGTCCCTCAATCTAAGAAGTTTACAAGCTGTTTCTGTTACGTTATTTGCTCTTTACAGCCTTATTAAAACACCAAACAGCTGAAGGCTCTGCCAGGAAGACCCAGAGAGAATGAGTGAAACAGTTTAGGGTGGAGAAAGCAGGACTAAATCAGTATTACTCCAAAGACTAAAGTTAACAGAGTTCTGCTTTACATCTGCCCGTGGAGTTGAAGCCCTCCCTCCATCCAGATCCCTAAAGCACCCACAATCTCAGGGTTAGATACATCCCATAACCCCAGGAGGTGCACACAGCCCAAGGGACAGGTTTGCCCCGTGTCCCTCACTGATGAGATGCAGCGTGTCCTCCCTGCTCCAGTCACCCCAGCAACCCTCGTCAGAGAGCAGCAGAAATGGGGAGAGAAAGCACTAAAATAGACAATAAAGAGAACACTTCAGAAACCTATCCAAAGGGGATCTTTGAAAAGCATTGATTTCTGGGCTTCAAGAGAGAAAAAGGAAGAGAAAAATAATTCAAGGGAAAAAAATAGCAGCCCTCAAAACACAGACTCCTAGCTGCCTAAATTTCCTATTGCCTTCGGGAACAGCAGCCCAGGTTCACCGGGGTTTAATGCCTGTGCTGCTGGATCTGACCCCAGCATGTGCTTCACCAGGACACTGCCCCAACACAAAACCAGCCCAAACTGCCACCACATTTTTGGCTGCTCTCACATCACTTCCAGCCCTGGGGCAAATCTGGCTCCAGACAAGCACTCACTGACTGAAACAGCCCCGCGTGGAAGCGAAAAACCAGGCCCTCCATTTCCTTTCTGCTTTATTTTTAAAGGCTCTGAACTGAAAGCAGGAGGAGGGGACTATCTGAAGATCTCTGCGTGTCTTCTTTATTCAGGGGGTAACAAGGAGAAGCGCTTTGCTGCTCGGAGGGTGCCCGGTGAGTGATGTGAGCAGCGCGTTACATAACGCTGCCGAGGGGATGGCAGACAGCCGGGCTTTGCAGGGCGAGCCGAGCGCATCAAAGTGCCCCGGTGACGACACGAACCACGCGAACACAGCTTGAGTGCGCTCGCTGTCGCTCCAAAAGGCGTCCTCGTGCCAGCCTGCCTCGCTTTAATCTGTGCAACGAGCTCATCTCGCCCTCAGAACCCCCCCTGCCGAACGCCGATGCTTTTCTGGGCTGTCTTCTCGCCTCCGGGTACCTGCTCGTCCAACACCCCACACCACCACCGACCTCTCAGCGTGCCTGTTCTTCCCTCAGTCTCACCCTGCTCCCACTCCTCTGCTCCCCTTTCAGTCCAGCAGCAAAAATACTGCTGAAATAAATCATTTTGGGTCCTATATAGGACAAAAAAAAAAAATTACTTCAGTGGTTACCAGCCTGGAATATCCACATAGCTCTGCGTTGACCTTACGTGCCCTTGGTTAAAGGGATGTTCCATTATTAATCCAGCTTAGAGCTGGATTAACTTTTAAAGATACAAAAATGCCCACAAGCCAAGGAAGGTGATATATTTTTGGTTGGTTGGAACTGGCAGACTGCCGGGCAGGGTTAGCAAGCATCTAGAGCTTAGGAGAGGTGCTTTTAGATAAAAATCCTGATGCAAAAAATCCAGCCAAACCACCCTGAAATATATTATGTAATCAAGTGACAGCCAGCAGGTCATGCAGGTCAGTTAACATCCCCCAGATATATTTGCACTCTGTGAGAAATTCCCATTACGGATCGAATCTGCCCGGTCTGGAAAGCAGAATCACATTCCCACCTGACAACAGGGATTTTGAAAGGGAAGGGATGAGGAAAAGATAATTCCAAAGAAGAACAGAAAAACATGCTGAAGAGAAAAACATTTAAGGTCTGCTCCAAAGCCTACAAAAACTGATGTCAAGGGGAGGTTTTTGTTTTCCTCCTTTCAACAGACATCGGATCGTGTCCCTCCCTGGAGGACAGTTTCCAAATGTGGCTACTCTAATGAAGCATTGAGAATCTGCATTTGGAGGCTGGAAATTCACAGTGATTGCAGCCCCCAGGTAGGGACTCTGCCTCATTTGCTGTTTGACTGAACCGAGCACGGGGTGGGCATTCCTGGAAATGAGACCTGACTAGCAGGAACATGACTGGGAAGAGAGCAGAGTGATGGCTGTGGTTAGTGAAATGTGGATTTTCACATGCACCTGCACAAAGAGAGCTGAAATACCAACCTAAGATACCCCCTCACATTTTAAATCAGGTACTTGGACTTGTAAACACACTTAGAATATTAACTTACGCATCAACAGAAAGATGGATTTTAACATATCCTTTAAAACAAACTCCGAAATACTTTTAATAAGTGCCTCTCATGGAGCTCTGCACATCCATACCCACGGACTGCTGCTGGCTGCAAATCCACATCCATTGTGTTTGCTCCCCTCGCTGCCTGGAGAAGGGATTTATGAGCAGGATACCTGCTTTTGACGAGCATTCCAGTGAGGAGCTGCGCAGAAAGGGAGAGGGATGAGGTTACAGCACATCTCTTCCGATGCCAAGTAAACCAGGAACTGTTGAGCTGCTACTGTTTTGCTCATTGCAATAAAGTTCCTTGTTCAGCATAAAAAGGAGGCGATTCTGGCTGGTTTATCTCTATTACCATGTATCAAACATGTATAAGCAAAAATAGTCAGATAATGAGAAAAATTACCTTTGAATAAGCATCACATAAAAGGAAATGGTTAAGATCTGCCATGAATTATTCAAGCAGCTCCAAATATAAATTGCCACAAATAGCAAGGCAAGATTTTTTGCCTTTCTGTGTGTTGCATATGTCCTGCAACAACCCAAACAGCACATTCCACTTTGGAAGCTGCATACGGAGAATTGCATCGCCTCGAGGAAATCCAATGGGAGGCAACGGTACACAGGACAGATTATGCTCTTCCTCGCCTTACAGCTTGCATATATATATGTTTTAAAGCCATTTTGTGCAACTAGGAGCTTTCAGCACATTATGCCTCTGTTGAAAGCCCACTACTACACCCAGAGGGTTTCACAGAAAATACTGCAGCTGAGGGGAAGCCTGGGTCCCTCAGCTGGAAATTAGGGCCGTGGAGCTGCGAGGGAATCCGGGCTCCTGTATAATTAAGAGTGATTCTTCACTAAAATGGCAATTTTGTTACTGCAACACTGACAGTTATTTAGATGCACGTGGAAATAAAAGATACAGGCTGGTGGCTAAACCTGTGTAAGTCTGTTTGTACCAGCAGGGCTGCAGCACGCAGGTCAAACAGCAGACCTGGCACGGGGATGGTGGCACTTGGGATCACCCGCCTTTTCTAGGACACAGCAAGCAAAGGACAGTGATAATCTGCACTTGTGCTTGTCTGAGGCTGCAGGGAACAGAGCTCCTCTCCCCTGACTTTAGTCACCGTGTAACACCTCTGACGCCTGATCAAATTAAACAGATCGAAGGCAGAAGCGCATCCTCATGTGACCTGTGAGAGCCCGGCTCAGCCCTTCTCTGCATCCACAGGATTCTGCATCCTCCCTCCTACTCGGCTTCCTCCTTCACCCTTCCCCTCAGCCTCTCCTTTTCTTTAAAAATTTGGGTCACCTTGCTTACTCTGGCACAGATTTGCCCAATGAAAACTGCTTTTGTGCAGTCCCCCAGGGTAGGAATAAAGTGGGGATTGATGCTACAGGGAGAGAGATGGCTCTCCGTGCACAGGAATTCAGTTCTCTCTGTCTGGGGGGAATATATAGATAAGCATTTATAATATATTTTTTTCAGAATATTCCAGATAAAGTTCGGAATATTCCAAACATGCAATCTGCAGAAATGCCTTGCTTTTTTTTAATGCTCGGAGGAAAACAGAAGTCTTTGCTTTATGAGTCTTTTTAAAAAAAATTTTTTTACTCTTCCTTTATTTAAAAAAATGAACCAAAACCAAAAACAACAAACAAATTTTTCTGCTGCTTTGAAAGCAGCACACATTTGTGTGTGCCCACTGCCTGAGTGTCTCTCTGCCTCGCCCGAGGAGCATGTGCCTAGCTCGAGTCCCCACGGTGAGTGGCAGAATCTGCCATATGGAGGTCACCTTGCCCAGGTCCATAAATAGCTCTTTTTCCTAAGCAGGGAAGGGAAGGAGCTACTGAGAGTAATGAAAGAGGAGGCTAGCTCACATCCGTGGCACTGATTGGTGCCAGGGTTACAGCACGCAGAGACTTGTCATGCCAGCAGCAGCGATACCGTCAATCTGCAGGCACAGAAGTCACCTCCTTCCACCGTGGAAGCATGTGCCAGCCAGTTTTTCATTTCAGCTTTCACACAGGGGTTTGGATGCCTTTCAGGAGTGGAGAACAGATACTTCAGGAAAGGTGTCCTTGGGGAGACAGCAGCAGGCCCCAGGCAAAGGGATTTGCTGCTTAAGGACACGGGGTGGGAGCTGCCAGGTGGGTCCCACGCTGTGGGTCAGGGCATGCAGGGAGTTTGATGAGCAGCACCATCCAACCCCCCCACAGCTGCTGAGAGCTCTGTAAAGGCACAGGCATGAAATGCTTCAGGTACAGTGACAAAACCACCATCATTCAGCCCCTCAATTTGTGGCAAGGACTCTTCTTCCATGCACCGACAACCAGAAGTGGAAATATTTACAGCTGCACCTTGTGCAATGAACCTTTTTGTTTTATTCAGCTTTCAAGATGCCAACAACTATGAAAATGCTACAGCAAAACCACCTGATAGCCAACAAGGTGCTCAGCTAGCACTAAGTAATTGATACCTTCATTTAAAAACAAGACTGGAACGTGTCAGCCAGAATGTCCTGTCAGAATGACTTTCACAGACCAGAAAGCACACTGAGGTGTTTGCATTGCAACATCCTGGGGAGCAATGGGAAAATAAGGAAAACATAGCAAAAATAATGTTCCCAGGTAAATCACAGGAAATTTAAAGGAGGGTAGAATGCAAGGAGGAGATAAAACTGTTTTCTTTGATTCTAATTCCAAATTATTTCAGAGTGCAAACACCTGAAGTCAGAACTAGTACCACCCTCTTTTTGCCTCGAAACATTTAGCTGAAAAGTCCTATCAGGATATAAAGTTAAGGATGAGGCAGAAGCATCATTCTCGATGCACTCAGATTGCAACTTTTTAGAGTTACACCTGGTAGTAGGGAGGTGGTAACCCGGCTGTTAACACCCCTTTGTGAGGGTGGTGCCGGTGCCCTGCTCCCTGTCCGGCTCAGAACGATCCCCTCCCATGTGTCAATACAGGAAGGGAAGAGCACTTATCCCTCCATGACATCTTTTTGCATCCCACAGGCTGCAAATCCCTGGTTTGATCTTGTTCGGTGTGGAACATCTGACACGCCTGTGATGGGGAAGCTTTAACCGCTCTTATTCCTTCTTATGATACCCATGCCTATAGGATTGGATAAAAGGGATGAACAGATGGATGGATCACGTATACACACTGCAAAGCCTTTATCCTTCGCTAGGTGTTGGTTTAAGCGATGCACAGTATTTTTAAATAGCCTCTTCTCTTTCTCCTTTCCCCTTCACAAGTTTTCCTCTAATGTTCCTCCCCTCGGCAGTTTCTTCCCCCCTCTCCCATACAAACACTTTGAGCTCAAGTTTTGATATATAAAAAAACACCCAACCATGAAGCAGCCCTAAGCCAATGTTTCCTTTGTCCTTGCTCTTTAAAAGCTGTAGTTGCTGCTCAGATGAGGTAACGGGCCTCATAACACAAGAAGTATGTTTTTCAGAACTTAATGTCCTCTGCCACAGATGTCGTCTCTGCCAGAGGCTTATTAACACCTCAGAAGAGCAAAGCCCTGCCCACAAAGGGAAGGGAATCTAAAGAAGATACACAAACAAAGGAGGTGAATGTTAAAAGCAGCTAATGAGGGGGAAAAAAACCCTCCACCTTCCCATCACGGCACTTCAGAACAAGTAGCATTGCCAAGCACTAAAAACCTGGGGATTAAAGAGACAATTTAGGAAGACTTGATGTGGGGAATGGAAATCTCCTGGAAGACATTAAAGGAACACAGAAGACCAGCACGTGTATTTGGGGAAAAGAAGAACCACCTAGAAAAAATATATATGTGTGTATATGGACAACTTTGCCAGGACTAACAGAAAAGCTATTAAGAAATAATCAGGCACATTTATTTCCTATAAAGGAAATTCAAATTTGATGGGAAATTGAAACAGGGGGACATGCAAAAAGAGGTTTCATTATCAAAAAAGATGCACTTTCAGAGGAACTAACTGAAAAAGCAAACCTGTTTGTTTACCAACCTTTCTCCTTAAACCAATCCTCTTAGAAACACCAAGGAGCACTCAGATAAAATATCCAATTCACTGCCTTGTCTTTCCTGCTCTGGAAATGCTATGTGTTGTTTTTCAAATTATTTTTGTTTCCCCCAGTGATGCACTTGGTCCTCCTGTTTGGTTTCCAATACTCCAAGGCTGCCCCAGGGGCACTCAGGCTGCTCTCCCAAGGTGTCCATGGGCATCCCATGGGGCTCCCATCACCTCATGCTCTGGGATGGAGTTTCCCTTTTCTTTCTCTCTGGGGCAAAGTGAGGCAGGTGTCCCTTTATTCCTTTGGAGAAACTGAGACAGATCACAAAGACCAGGATTTTCTTGCCAGAGCAAGATCCTTGCTCAGAGACTTGTGTGACTGGCAGGAATGTGGCAGAGGTCTGGGACCAGACTGGAGGGTAAGAGTCCTTGTATGAAAAATGGATGGGTAAGAAGTAATTACGGGGCCCCGAAAATGAGCAGAAATAAACAATAAATCAGGATGTTCAAAAGGGCACTGTGAGTGATCTGAGCCACAGCAAGGACAATAAAATCAGCCCCTGAGATTGTTGCTATTTAAAGAAATGTTTCATATGGAAATGAACAGCCCGTAGAGGGATGAGCTGGGTTCGTAACACGCATAATGCTAAAACTGCCTGGCATTTATCCCCAGAGCAGCACACAGAGGCTGCAGGGATCATGAAATATATCACAGGGGTTAAGAAAACTCAAGGGGCTAAAAGGATTCAAAGAGCTCTTAAGCCAGGTTAGACACTCCTGCAAGAACTGGATGGTAATTAAAGCCTTTCCAGTTAGTTAAGTTGCATTCACCCTCCAAGGAGAGGCAAACTTTTAGCAGGGGTCTCACACTTCCTGCCTTTGGCATGAAAAACAAGTTAATGTGAAAATTATCATGAACTGAGGCTGCGGCAGACACTGAATAACCCATTCCTCGGAAAGAGCTGAACCACTGAGATGTCCTGCCCACACAGTGGGGCTGAAGTCTCCATGTTGATAAGGACCCTTGGAGGAGACAGTGTTGTCCCTGTGGTATTTTTATCTGTAAAATGGAAGGGGTCATAATTCCTTGTTCTTTGAGGCTGTCCAATCCAGCCTTGTTAACAGCTCACGTGCAAGGAGAGGAAACCCATGGAGCCCCAGCTCCACCCCAGGGTCAAGCATCATGTCTTGGGCACTGGATGCACAGCAAGGAGTTTTATAATTTTTCAAATTATCCACCCCTTTCAGATGATCCATCCCCAGTTTCGTCAGCTGTCCTTCCCTCTGCAGGGCTGAGCCAGACCACAGAAAAGATCAGGATCATTCAAAGGGCAGAAGGATGCAGTTTGCCTCAGATGGTGCAGGCTTGGATTGCAGTCAAAGAACTGAATCTTCTGCAGAGATTAACAAGCTCCACAGGTGCAGGGGAAGAACAGGCTCTTCGAACACAGGAGAAGAAAAACACACAGTATGGAAAAATGCCCACTGCCTGACTCGCTACTGAAACTGTTAAACAACTGTCAGTGGGTTTTCTGGAGGGAGGCTGGGAGATGCAAAGGTGTGGAAATAGAGAAAGCAGCAGCCGCCGATGTCCCACAGGAAGGAAACGGCGGCCAGCACTAGGAGATACAATCTGATCCTTTGTGTGTTCTGCAAGTTGCCTTGTTGGAATCAAAGACCGTAGAAAACCAGTTTGTGAAATAATGGTGGTGACAGAGCAGCACCTCCCCGTGTCAGGGCTGTTTCACAGAGTGGGGCTAATTCACCTTTTGTCTGCCTAATAGTACTGCAAAACCAGAATCCCTCCGATCAGAGAGGCTGAGCTATTTCATGCTGTAAACTCTTTGCAGGCAGCCTGACAACAGAACGGGCTCTGTAAAGCATTTCTGAGTAGCAATGAGCCTCAAATGGCACTTCCCAAAGCCTTTCTATCCCATGGAGAGCAAAAAATGTGGCAGGGAAATACCAGCTTCTCGGGGAAGGGGCGTAAATAGCTCTAAGTGGGTATGGCAGCAAAAGCAATGTGATAATATGAAGGAAGAGATGCTGAGATTATCAGTTCCTGGCATTATATTCCCAAAACACTCCTGAAGCCTCGCAGCTTCCATATGGCTCATCAGACACATACAATAACACGATCGCTCAGAACATTCAGTCCTATAGAAAGGAAACAAGAAACACAGACACGTCCCTGTGCTCCTGCACACACAGAGCAGTGACACCAGGGCCTGGAACAAAAGGGACAGGAGCAAATTCTGTGTTGGAGTCAGCTTCCTCCAGGCCTCCTGCTCACAAGTTCACTGTGAGCATCAAACCTCTGCAGAGATGTTTCTTCCACGTGGGGCACAGATCCCACAGAGCCACCAGGCCAGTCTCCTCAGGTGACAAATTTTGGGCTCCGTGGAGACATGACTCAAACCCAAGCTCCCTGGGGGCATCCTGCAGGCCTCTACTGCAGACCAGGGGGTATCACCGAGCACTTCCAGAGCCACAGCTCCATGTCAGCCTGCCAAAAATCCTGCCTATGAGCAAACTGGAGAGCAATTCTGCTGGAGAGAGCAAAGTTGCACTAAAGTGACTCTGGGTGGTGGTGGCTCTTCACAAACATGGCTGTTGTCACATCTTAGTGACAGAGAAGCTGTGGATGTCCCATCCCTGGAAGTGTTTCAGGTCAGGTTGGACAGGGCTTGGAGCAACCTGGGCTAGAGGAAGGTGTCCCTGCCCCTGGCAGGGGGTGGAATGAGATGAGTTTTAAGATCCCTTCACACCCAACCCTTTCTGTGATTCCACAACAGCGGAATGGGGCCTCAAAACCCTCATCCCTTTGCACTATCAACAGAGCAAGGATTTAAGAGAGCAGAAGTTGTTATTAGTTGTGCTAGAAAAACTTGGCTCTTCTCCAGAGTTTTCCTAGAAGATGTCCTTGAATGGCAACTCTGGCCCATCCCAGAGCTGCTGGAATCTCAGTCTTTGCTGACTGCAGCATTTTATTTTCAGTCTGAGGAAGGATCAGGCCTGCAGTGAGCTCCAGAAAAACTTCTCAGTTATGGCTTGTAACCATGAAAACTCCTTCCCCAGCCTACTGAGGCTTAAAAAGATGCAGTTTCAGTTTCTGTGATTCTCTTCCAAGACTGATAAGCCAGCAACAGTATTACTTGTTTCTCAGTCATCTGTTCTTCAGTTTTCAGAAACTATTTCAGTTCTACAAACCCAGCTTGCCATCTTTTTCCTTCTATGAGACTTTAGAAAGAAAAAAAAGGATGAATCACCCTTTTTAAAATTACTTTTCCAAGTGGAGGGTCTCTTTCACAAAGTTACTTACTCCTCGCATCGACTGCACTGTTCCTTCTGTGGTACCTCCTATTTCTTTGATGCTTCCTCTTTCCTCACCGAGTGGCTTGTTTATTTTTATTTATAAGCAAAACCTAATTCTTGGTTTTCTTGTTCAAACTCCTCAGCCAAGCTCCTTGAGGAGTAAAGCAGGCATACAGAAAGTTAATGAGAAATTCTCCCTCTATCCCTGAGGATTGAAGAGGGGATAATTCAGGTAGTGTTTGGAACCAGCTCCGACCCTTTTAAGACTACCCGGCATCGCTGAGGGAGGAGGAGGAGGATCCAACTGTCCTACATTTTCCTTGTGGACGCTGCCACTGCTAGCAGAGCATGGCTTTTCTTCCATGTATTTTCTTCCGTGGCTTTTCTCCCGTGGCTCTGCCAGGTCTGAGCAGAGCGGGCGGAGCAGGAGCTGCGGCGCTGAGCGCACAGCCCCGCGCCAGCGCCCAGGCAGCGCTGGGATGCCGCGCGGTGACAGCTCCTGGCAATGAGCGCTCATTCCCATCGCTTCCCTCCACTGGACACCCCGAATGCTGATGACTGGTTGTGGCACCTTCCGCTGGATGCGATCATCTCATCATCTCCTAATTAGCCGGATCAGCTTTCCTCCTCATCACGAGCAGCCACTGAACGCCTTCTCCCTCTGCCCAGGATGGGCTCTCCCCCCGCTCTGCTCCGCCGCGCTTCACCCTGGGAAACGTTTTGTGATACTCTGGATCCCTTGTAAACCGTATTCTTCCATTTGGGCAGTCTTTCAACTCCATGAAAGTTACACGTTGTTTTCATTTCTTCTCAAGTACCTCAGGTCAAAGAAAGACCTGTGTCACAGTGGCTCTAAAAGCCTAATAAAGTCTTTCATCCAGAGACCTGCTTGCTGGCGCAAAGTCAGGGAAAACAAACTAAGTCATCGAGTGTTGTTCAAACTGTCAGATCCTTTTCAGCATGCTCTTCCTGCCAGCCTGTTCGTGTGCGTTTGGGGGCTGGGATGGGGAGGAAGGGAAGGGGGGGGAAAAAATTTCTGATGGCAGAAAGCCCATGGAACAACTGGCACCTTTCCAAAGCAGCCTCCCCCCGGCCCCCAGCCCGCCTTCGTGGGCACAGGCGTCTGCCAATCTGTTCTGCACACACACACACACACTCTGCGCAACACAAGCAACAAAATGACTTTCCAACAACTTTGCTCACAAGTGCCACTCTACCCCGAGTTTGGCACCTTGAGCTTTCTCCTCACCCCCGCCTCTCCGGGCTCTGCCTCCCAACGAGCTGGACAGGTTCCAGTGTTTAAAAGCCCATTTAACCACTCCCTTTTGTTTAGAAATACTAAGCCTTGATCTGATTTTATCGACCCTGCCGTGCCAAGAGGAGGAGGATGCTGAGGGTTTCTGAGGATCCTGCAATGAGCTGAAAAGCTCCACGAGCCCTTCAAGAAGGGCTTTGCCCACTTTGCAGCAGCCCTTGTGCTATTGTGGAGCCCCAGAAGGAGAGAGTGTACCATTTATGGGACCACACAGGATGGCTTCCACTCTTGCTGTTGTGCATGTTTCTCCCTTTAAAAACTTCATTATTGGCACTGAGGAGCTGAAATTCAGCTCAGTGCTTGGCTGGCACTGTCTTTTGATGGTTAAATAGCTTTCTTTACACTCTTCACCTTGTTCAGTGCTGCTATGCCCAGAAAAATCAGAGCAGCAGGGGAGTGAGGCAAAGAGGCACGAACAGGACCTCTGCTCTGATTGACAATTGTAATCTTCCTGGGTATTGTTAGGAGACATCTTTCTGCACTTGATAAACCCAGCATGATTACATGAAACATATCCTTTTAAAATATATTTCTCCTTTTCATAAAGCAGGTAAAGCCAACTGCATTTAGAGCTAATTTCAGTTCCTTTATACAGTGTAGCATTTGGATGCCCTCTTAAGGATGCTGGGTTTGAAAGTTTGTCTTTTCTCATAACCCCAGAGAAGCTCTTAACATCAGTGACAGAAAAGGCTGTCAGATTATAAGTCAGACAGAACCAGAGAGCTCTGGAGTAACAGGAGACCCTGCCCAAAAATACACACCTCCATTTCCCACATGATTATTTCTTTGAGTAAGAACACAAATTATGTGGAAAGGTGCAACCACACACTGACCATTGAGATCACCAGCCACATTTTGGTTCAATTCTTCATATCCATCATCCCACCACTTCTGTGCTGTGGCTCATCAGGGCACTGCTAAACAGGGGGAGGAATTTAAACATCCACAGAGCTGCTATAAATTTGAATGAATACGAATAGTTTCTCATCTATGGCAATTTACACCAATCAAGGCTGTACCTTCATGTATCCGGCAATCTGGAGGAAAGAGTCTGCCTCCTGCTAGGCAGTTACTGACACATTTTTAGCTTCCCTGCGCTGGCTCTGCCCTCCTCTACTTTTCATTTCCCACCAAAGAGAAAACATAAAGGAAGTGATGATGAACAGGCAGCTGTGGTCAACAGAAGAAGTAGCATGATCGAGAGAGATCCTATCTAAAAAGTTCACACAGGAACAGCCTCACTGGCATTGAGAACAGCAGAGCCTGGAACAATATCACTGAAAAACAAATTACACACAGGCACTATCCAAGTCCAAACCAGTCAGATATTTTTGATATCCTGCAGCTTCAAAGGGGATAACAGGCAGTTGAGTGCTACTGCTGAAGATCACGTTAGCCCCACCGGATTATTCAGGTCATGCTAAACAGCAAATTCACTGGATTAAAAGAGTTCTCATTCCTGCTGTGCACTTTTAACAGTCTGCGAGTTACACAGAGGGCTGAGGATGCTGTGTACGTCGCACGTCTTGTGTAGCACTTTATAGTCAGACAAGCTCAGCAAGGGGCATCTGCCTTCCTAAAAATTGCCATTGACCCACTCCTGTTCAGGAGCACTGAGAAACCAATGGACTCACCCAGCAGCTATGTGAAAATCTCTTTGCCAAGCCATGCAGAACTCACTTTTGTGTCTGCAGTGCATCGGCGCTGTATTACCATGACAAAACCAAATTGCCACCATTGAGGACGGTCTTTGCTAACACAACAGCCCTTCTCTGGTAATAAACTCGTGCGCACAAATGACGGCACAATGAGGGGACGTGGAACTGCTAGAGGATCTCTGGGGTAGCAGCCAACAGCTTTTCAGCTTTTTTCTTGTCTGACCCAAGTCATTCTCCACGCAGGCGCTGGTGTAAAGTTCAGCAGCACAAAGCTTGGCCAACATCAGGGCGGTGTCATTGTCTCACATTAATGTACAATTCCTGCAATTGCTGCAGAGCAAAGGCAGCACGGCCCCATTTGTCACTGCAAAACATTTTGGGGGTTCTGCTGTGTCTAGCATTATCCTTGCTCTCGTTATGGGTCAATGAAATCATGGGTGCTCCTGCAGAACGTCCAAAATCCATGTGGTACCAACCCCACTAATTCTGAAACCACCCACAGTAATTAAGGCTGTATTTCAGATGTCAATTACAAGTCTTTTGTAATCGTTACAAATGAGGATGTACTGGGACAGGAGGTCCTGGGACAGGCAGGAAGAGAAGCACCCAGCTCTGACCCAGCTCCTCCCACCTCCTCAGCAACCTCCAGCCCAGCACAACAGAGACAGAGCTGCCCAGAACCATTCTGTGGTGGCCATTGTCCATTTGGAAAAGCAAATCCTTCAGTGGGTGAGTGAGTAAATGGCAAATAAATTAACAGTGGTATATTTCTGCCCAATTTTTCAAAATACCTTCAGCTAAGGTGGAGTCTCTGATGTCTAATAGAGGTATAAACTGTGCATTTCTCTCCCCTTCAGGGGGAGCAGCAATGGGGTTTGCTCTCTCCCCCACTGCCCATGCTGGAACACTACTAGGAATTAAATATCATTGAGACTTCTACCTCTGTCAAAACTGGGAGAGATTAGCTGACAGGCTTAAAAAAATATTATGGAAACTGATAGACAGAGACACCTACACACTGCTTCATATGGCACAGAACTGTTTTCCCAAAAAAAACCTGGGCTAAAAATGAAAATGGTCAGCCCCTGAGCAGGTCAAGACATGGATATGATCTTGTTGGTAGTGGGCTGACAGATTCCTTGTGGAGGCAGACAGCTCTCCTGAGATTCAATGCACAGTGTGAGAGAAGGATTGGGTTTAGAGGAAAACGCTAAGTCGTGCACGAGGGTTTGGGAGGGGAATTCTACCCAAGACTAAACTCAATCAGCAGTTTCACAGAACAGCTTTGACCTCACCATCAGCACATTATGGACTCAAGTCCCACACTTGCACCCAGAACTAGAAGCTGAAGTAGCCTTTTCCACCCGTAATTATCATCTTACTGGTGTGTTAAGACAGAACATAGCAAAATTTTAACAGATACTGTACTCATGAAGTCCTCAACAAACATTACATTGATACAACAACAATGCAGCATCCACAGCAACAATTTGACAAAGGTTTTTTCACAAAAGTTTGCAGACATCCCTGGGTACTTTTTCAGCTGAGAAAAGTCACCCAGAGCTCCCACAGAGGACATCTCGAGGGTAGGAGATGGCAAAGATGAACATTCATCACCAGCAGATCAGGGAGCAGATGGAAAAACCACAGAAAGAGGTTGCACCGAGTTTGCTGTTTCTTTAAGTCGCTGATGGATTCACACATGATGCAACTAGACACAACACAGCACTTGCATCTTCCTGCATCAGTGATTCTGCAGACATAGATCTTCCCACCGTCCTTTTCCCCCTTCCAAGGCCCAGATGTAATTTTTGTCTGCAACTGGATACAATCGCTTTCTGCGCACAAGCCCAGCAAAACAAAACATCCCATCTTCAGTTCACAGAGCTGCCATGGCGGAAATAAATATTATTTTGTTTGTTGGGGTTTTCTTTCTGGTTACTGTCGTTTTGTTTTCCAAAAAGCATTGTTCTGCAGAACAATTTAACACAATGCATTCTTCCTGATTCAAGACTTTGCAGTTAGCTGAACAGTAGTTAGGTCCTCAGTGAAGAAGCAAGTCCTTCCTCGCCAAACCCCAAATTTCTCTGAAATCTCAACCTTTAGACAACTTCTTAAATCAACAAACCTGAGAGAAGCACTGTGCCTCCTCCCGTTTCAGCAGGAAATGACCCAACTCAAATCTCTGCACCACTGCCATGGTTTGCAAGCAGAAGGTGACAGCTTTGGGTTTGCCCCTCTACTGGAACATGCTGTGGCTGAGCTGGGCAGAGTAACCCATTCCTTATTCCCTGAACTCTGTTGCAGTTGGTATCCGAATTTCTTGAGAGGCATGGGAGTAACTGCCTGACTGATATCCCAGGAGTTTAAGATAAAGCCCAGAACAGAGCAGCAGCCTTGGCCCAGCCACCACTGGGGCAGTATTTTCAGAAGTACATTGCTTGATGTTGCTGATTTGAGGCAGGGGATGAGTCCTCCTTGGAAGAGAAACCTACTTAAGTTGGGCTTTATGGTCCTGGCTCAAGCACGTGTAAAGGAGCCTGAACTCTGTTTGCAGGGGCCAGCTTCAAGAATTAGACTCTGTTTTCTCCTTCTCTCTCCCTTCTCACTTCAACTGCCTGATCTGGTGGTAATTTTCCTCTCTCTGGTGCCTCCCTCCCCATCCTTTCCTTCTCCCTTCCCACCCTGTCAGCCAATGACAAAAATAGAGATGAGAAGAGACACAATTGCATAAAAGAAGGGATTTTTCCATCTTTAATCGCAGAGGGGGATTGGTTTGCGCTCTGCCTCGCTGCAAAAGCTTCGCAGGTTGGGCAGGTAAGATTTGAAGGGAGGCTGTGTGATGCATCGAGCTGAGCTGGCCCTTGACCTCCAGCTCCCTGCCTGCTCTGCCTCCAGCTTTAGTGAAGGCACCAGGCGTGAAATGGCACCAGCAGGGCTGCTTGGTGCTTTTCTAAGCAGCCTTTGAGAGGAGGGAGCAGCCGTCTCAAATGTGCTCCCTCCGAGGTGTGCGCACCTTCCTCGGGCGCACCTGGGGACGAACCTTGCTCTGGGCTTGCAGCACCGACACAAAAAGCACTTTTCTGTGCACACACTGGGTCTGGGGCTCAGCAGATACAATGCTGTTGTACGCCAGGATCAGAATCCATTTAAAAAATGCAAGTTACTGATAACTCACAGAATGAAGGAAAAAGAAAAATTAATCGATGCTTACCTTGCTTTTTGGCAGGTTAGGCTTGGGGGTTTCTTGTTCCTCAAGAGCACTGGATATTTTGCAGCTAAGAAAAAGAAGGAAAATAGAACAAATCAAAAGAAGAAATTACATCATCATACCATTTTTGAAAGCTGTATATGCTTTAGTTTTATCTTTGCATAGTATTACAGCTGTTCAGATTAAACTTTGCAAAAAAAAATTCTCCATAGGTATATCCTCGTTTTTGTCAGACAACATCAGTGCTTTGATCTTTATTCACTTGGAGAAGTGTTCTTTTCCTTCCAGCTCTTTGCTTTCTTGCCTTTTGCCACATTTGAAACTGAGGCTGGCCCAAAACTGCTCCGAGATGTCTCATCATTTTCACCAGGGCAGTTTATCACCAAACTCAATATATTTTTCTGCTCCCCAAGAGAACAATTAAAACAACACCAGGTTAACAAAGGATAAATTTCCAGGTACCATCAATCAATACAACCTGCAGGATGATGCCTCATACAAACCAGGGCAATTTCATGCATTTCCACCAGCACCACGGCAAACTACTCAAACATTTCTGAATGCAGAGTGGGTCCTCTGAGCAGCACGTGCTGCCTTGCCCTTGTGAGCAGGGGCTCATTGCCTTTTTTACTTCTCCTCCATGCTGATTTCCAAGAGGAACAATCCTGTCCTTCACCTCCATAGTCATTTGTACCAGCACAAACCAGATTCAAACCACAGAAAAGCCCCAAGAGGAGACGCCAAGCCCACGGCACTGCTGGCCTAAGGGACAGTGTCACTACGCTCAGTGTTTGATTGTATATTCCCCACACAATTAATTGATCATGTCTTTTCGATGGACCATTGACAGCTCTCAAAATTAACCACAAGGAAGCAGAGAGACTCCCTTCAGGGATTTGAATCCACAAATTCAGAATACAGAAATAAAATCATTCCCATTATGATTTTTTAAAATAAATGCTACTCAGTAGGGCTGCGTAAAAGGATTTTCTCTGGTGTATTTTGGTCTGGACTTCTTAAACACATTTGAGAAATTTCCCAACACAGTTTTTATAGAGAAATGGATCTATCAAGATGAAAAATTTCCCCTGGAAATTCACTGTAAATATTTTTTTTTAACCTACTTTTCTTCCTCACCCCCTCCCCAGGAGCTCTTTGTCTCACATCACTGCTCTGCCACTCTTGGATCCTATGAGTCCTTCTGCCTCGATGCTTCTTGGGATAAAATGATCTTCCCCAGGAGCTCTGATAGGCTGCTTTAAATCAGCTCTTTCTTGATTCATGCATTTCGCAATTCTCTCTCCTCTCCATTCTTGCAGCTATAATTACTGCTGAATTTAAATTTTATTAAAAAAACCAAAACCAACCAAACCAAACACAGAACAACAAAAACCAAACCACGAAGAAACAAATGTAAAATCCACTAAAAGGCATCCTAAACCCCTCTTCTTCCCGAAATAGCCATCTTTTCCTGCCGGAAATGACCCCCACTGAGCTGTGCTCAGGATGGCAGTAGGGCTGCCCGAGCCAGATGGAAGCTGCTGAAGACCTTGGAGATCAAGCCACCAGCCTTCAATCTTGACATTTGGTCGTGGGTGGCAGATTTTTTT
Source organism: Aleadryas rufinucha (assembly GCA_013397815.1). Classification (NCBI taxonomy): domain Eukaryota; kingdom Metazoa; phylum Chordata; class Aves; order Passeriformes; genus Aleadryas; species Aleadryas rufinucha. Next base: position 151,035 of record VZTH01018632.1, read on the forward strand.
CCTTTCACACTTAAAAATGTTGAAAACCACAGTAGTTCTGTTTGATGGGGAACTGGAGGCTGATTAACCTTATCTTCTTATGTGCAGATACAGATGTTGAGAAACATTTCCCACCCACATGGGCCAGAACTGGTGCCTGGACCACTGGCCAACACACAATCTGCCATCCCGAGCCCTACACCCTCCAGAGATTTCTAATGGGGTTTTGGTGCCATTCAGGACATGGGAATCAGGGGGAAATAAAGTTTGCCCCTTTCTATGCAGCCCTGGGAACCAGCTCTCAATATCCCCACATTTTTAGCATCATTACAGAACATTTTCCTGATGGGCCAAAAAAATGAGCCCCCTCTTCCATTTATGCTCCCCCCAGGACATGATGCTGAACCAGGAGCACCTTTCCCATCACAGGTGGCAGGAGATGGGACAATGATCCCCTTCTTTTTTTTTTTCAATAAGGAGGATCCTTCTTCATCTGCTTTCATTAAACCATGTGCCTGCACCGTGAGCTCAAAATGACACTTTTGAATAATTTAAGATAACGATAATAGAAACATTAAAAAAAACCTCTCGTAGAGACCAAACCCAATTCCTCTCACAGCTTCTGAATTAGTTTCTCACTTGTAGCCATTTCTGCTCTATCTTAAGAGCTATTAAAAAAAAAAAAAAAAAGGCACGATAGGAGAGAATATTAGGAAATTACTAATGCTTTTTTGAAAGCACCTATTGCTTAATCTTCTGCAGGACTATTTCTGGATTCCTGTGCAGCTTTCATCTTTACCCTGAGTGTTTTACAAGGCACCTCGCACGCGCGCAGCCCGAGTCCAAAGAGGACGGGTTGTTTTTGTGCATTTTCCCTGCAGCTGTTTTGTTCCATTGGAGATGATGCCTCACTGGGTCAGGACTTATTTTTTTTTTTTTTAATTTGCTTTAAGGGATGAGCTTTATTTACCAGACAACATTAACCATTTGGATTTCCCAGCTCCAAAATTCCTTGCAGGCATTCTGAATAAATTAGGGTGGCTTGTTGTTTAGTTGGTTTTGGTTTTTTTTTTTCCTTTTAAATTCTATTTTTAAAGCCCGGAATGCTGGGTCTGACACAGCTGGGGACTTTGCTGCTTTTTTCATATTTCGCTTTCAAGCGAGGCAGAAACACAAACTACTCCTAAAACACCAGGATCAGGACATCATCGTTTTTTCCCCAGCAACATCTGGAATATTAAGAGGCTGGAGTGGGATTGGAGTTGCGTTGGCTGAACCAATCTCCGGCAGGAGCCTCCCCCTGCTCGCGCCAAGGGAGAAGCAGCCGGAACGTGAGGAGCAGCAGCCGCACTCACCGCTCCGTGACTCCAGCTCCATGCCTGCGCTTCTCCATTGATTTATGGGGCAGCTCGTTTCCAGACCCACCTCCTTCAGGAGGAGGAACTTCAACTCGATGTGGATAATAGGGTCCTACAGCCCTTAAAGCACTCGCTGCTTCTTCCTGGGGTGGGGAGGGGAGCGTTACGGCAGAGAGGAATATTCCTCCTCCCTTAGAACGGGTCTGGAAATGAACCGAGAGAGGAGATGCATTTTTAATTTAAATAAAATAAAATAAAAAATGTAAAGCTCACAACCCACAGCAGAGCTTGGGCTGTGGAGGAGGAGATCCCTCGCCCCCATTCCCGTCGCGAAAGCCGCACAATGGAAGGCGCACTCGCCTTCCGCCCATTCAATCTCTGCCTTACATCTCTATATCTATACGCACATGCCCCACAAAGACATATTTTCTACGTTAAGCCTATGGATTACTGGCTCAGGCCCTCACCAAAAAAAAAAAAAAAAAAAAAATTAAAAAAAAATGTTTCCAAGGCAACGAGCCAGGGGTTGCTATGGCATCTCGGAGCGAGCAGCTGGGCCAATCCCGCTCCCTTCGAGCTGGGAAGGCGCAAAGCCTCTAAATTTAATGTCAGTGCGGAGAGGAAGGGAAGCTGTTGAGGCATGCATGATGCTGAGCGTGCGCTTGCTAAATGCGGACAACATGGCCCCCATGATTAGGACCAGCACACTAATGAATATTCATTGGGCTGATTAAAGCAAAGTCAATTAACTACTTGACTGCTTGATTTTTTCCTGGATTTTAGTCGTCTCTTTTAACCATTTTGCCACTGGGGATGCTCTCGTTCTCCCCTTCATCTCCCTCTTTCCTCCTCTATATTTCCTTCACTGACAATTAAGGTTTAGATTTTTTTTTTCTCTTGTCTTTATGCTTTTTACTGACAATAACCCATCCTCCTCATATTTTACGGCTCACTTTATCTCACCAATAAATCACGTTCTTCTAGGGTCACTGTCTTCCACTACAGTTGCAGGTAAGGCAGAAGGTCACAGTTTTCCATCAAATTTTTAAATCTCACATGTGATTTAATTCCAAATCCGCAGCTAAGCAATAATGCTGATTTTCTACTTCACAGTGGGATTTCCCCCCATCACCACAGCTCTTTGTTTTATAACACAGGGGGTTGCTGTGAGCCAGGTCAAGGGCTGCAGAATATTTTTTTATTTTGATTTGTTAGGTCAGAATTCCTTCAGACAGACAACTCAGACTGAATGTTCTAGGAAACCTAAAGGGATCCTAAAATAAAACAACAATTCATTAAAGATGGTTTTCAATTTAGAGAGATGTCTCTCCCAGTGCAGTAGTGATGTAATAAGACCGTGAAGAGGACTGCATATTTTATAAAGATCATTTTCCAGAATGTGCCTGAAAACTAAAACATGTGATTAAATTAAAAATAAATGAAAAATTGTTGGTCCAAAAAAAAAGTCCACATTTGTGAATTCAGCCCTTACAACCTAACCTGGGAAAATACATTAATTTTCACCATGTTCTTTGACTTGTTCTGAAAACTCTCTCAGGTTCCTGTATTATGTATACAGGGAAAGATGCATTTACGTGACAGTTATGACTCTCCTGGAATGGAGTTATTAATAGTCTGAAGTAATAGATCTGATGGAAAGATTGGAAAACCTGACCATAATCACCCAGCATTTGGGCTCCTGCCTTTGTCAGCAGCTGAAGGAAAAACATGCAGAAAAAGGCAGAGTGTACAGCGGGGTAGGGACAGCACTGACTTCAATTTTGTTTGTTCAATTCAGCAACTTGCAAGCAAAAAAAAAAAGAGAACAACGAGAAAGAGGACAAATTAGACAGAACATAACTGCGTAGGGGAAGTTGCATTATTTTTAAGTGCAAACAAAAAAATGCCCAGTTTCCGTTATACAAACTCCATGGATGCACTGGTGTCTCTATTATTTTGCTGGATGATGCATATATTTACATGTTTTTATAGGTATGCAGTTATAAAAACAAACAGTTGTTTTTCCCCCAAAACACAGAAAACCAGGAATGACACTGCTTCCCTACATGAGTCGTATTTTGGGAGCGCGACGCGGCGTTTCCCCACAAACCCTCTGCGTGCCCACCATCCCCCTCTATTAACACCCTTATCCCAACTTTTAATCTTCTCGTTTTCAGCCCAAAATTCGGCCTCTGTTTGGGCTCAGGGAGTCATCGGGGTGGGGAGCGCTGCTGCAAGGATGAAATCACAGGCACGAGTCGGAGCGCGCGTCCCCGGATTGCCGAGATGACGCCCTTCTTTGCAGAGCTTTATGTTCCTGCCATCAAAATCAGGAATCTGCATAGCAACACTCAGCTCCACGTTGCATCCACCCAAATCTGAAGAAAAACCCCCAACAAATAATTATCCATTTAGAAATTAAGAGAGCAGCAAAAGAAAAGGAAGGGGAGCGTGTTAAGCTGCCACATTCAATTTAAAGAAATATAGATTGGGGGCTCTGTTTCAAAATACACTTTTTCATCTCTGTGCAGTGAAAATTTCTTCACAGGGGGCAATGTGCAAGCATAGATGTACATGCACACAAAGAGAAGTGGAGTAATTCCATTCTCACAAAATATTTAGAGAATTGGATTCAAATCCTATCTAGGTCACAAATGAAATGTAGTCAGCAACCTACAACACAGGGGAAAAAAATGAAAGAAAGACAAAATCCCAGCCCAGTGCCACACAACTCAGCAGTCTGCAATTCCTGGTCATGAGAGGCCACAGCATTAGCCAGGCAGGGTGTTGCAGGTCAGGATTAAGACGCATTAACAAATTCATGTGGAGGAAGCTGGCCCAGCACCTGCCCACAATTTGTCAATTCACTTTGTCCCCCTTCCATGTGAATCAAATTCTCTTTTTCTACTTGGAGGATGATTTTTTTTTTTTAAATAATTTTACACTGGGTAAAATGTACATCCCTGAGCTGTGAAAAGCATTTTAACTCAAAATCTACACAGGAGAAAGAGCAACATAATTATTGTGCTTATATTGTGCATGATACCAACGTGAAAATGCTCAAAAACGTGTATGTGGACATCCACACACACATACAGAGAAATGACAGTAAACTGCATCTATTCTGGTTCTAAGACACATTGCAAATTCAATAAACTATAAAAAAAAAACCTCACCACAAAAATACAAACCAGGAAATCTACATCTGCACAATGGAAAATATTCTGAGTGCAAACCCATCGCGGGAGCAGTAAATTCAGGGTTAAGTCTCTGGATGCCTGTCTGATACTCTCAGCCTTTCATCATATCTCTATGAATTTTTATTTCTGTACTCTGGGGTAAATTAAGGCTGATGGTGTCAATACAGGGTTTTGAGTCCGATTTCAACATTTCTCATGTTTCTCCTGTTTAACTCAGGCCCTTTAAGTTTGATTTTTCAACAGTTTAGGAGGAAGGTTTGGGGGTTTTCTGATCCTCTTTCGAAATGCCATATTTTCCAGGAGGCTCTTCCCCACCAAACTCGCCCCCAAGATGCTGTGCCAGGGCAGTAGCCATTTTCCCAGGCAGAACAAATTCCTCAGTCCTGGAGAGCTGATGGTGAACGAACCCCAAGAGCAGGAGCACCCCGAGGCTGCAGAGACCCTGAGCTCCTGCATCTCCCTGCTCCTGAGAAAAAGCAGCCCCCCAGAACCCTCCAGGAAAAGCCTGATGCGTGTGAGATTAAGAACGTGCTGTGTCTGGGATTAAAGCAGAACACGTTTACAGCCCTCGCAGTGCTAACCAACCAGAGGAGTTATCTAATACAGGATTCATGTGATTGCTTGAATAATATTCCAGGAGACGCCGCGTCCCTTCCTCCCTGCGTGCACAGCCCTCGATGCAGGCACACACATGGTATTTCTAATAGCATCTCTTCTCCCCTCTCTCTCTCTCTCTCTCTCCCCCGCTTTCACAATCTGTCGCTCTCCAATCTGCCCACTCTGCTCTATTTTCCCATCCAATATTCCCCCTCTAACACCTTCCCCTCCTCTTCAGCCCCCACCCTTGCTCTCTCTCCCCCTCCTCCAGGCTCTGCTATCGGCCACCTTAGCCCTGGTGCTGAGTTTTGGGTCTCTGGACGCTCAAAGCATTTAGCAGAGTGATTAAAAAGAAGCAATAAAGCAAAAAGCAATTTCTCCTCTACTACTAGCATGTAAATAACATGGTAACTAACTAACCCCTCTACTAATTTGGTGCCTAAAAGCAATTTTTTTTTTTTTGCTGGACTATGTTGTTAATATTTGATCTCACTTAGTGCTATTTTGTCAGAAACTTTACAAACAAGTTCACCATTGCTACCTCCTCTTTGTGGAAGGGAAGCAGCGGAGGGAAGGGAAAGGCTCAGTCATAGCTCCCCAGCAGGCTGGTAGTGTAGCCTGAAATAAATGAGGTCTCCTGGGTTCCAGTCCAGTGGTCTAACTATTAGTCTCTGACTAAGAAACAAATGCAGAGAGGCCAGAAAATGTGTAAATTAAAGCAACACTTCGCTTTTCCTTGTAGTCTGTAGAATAATTACAAGATGCAGATGTAGCTAGAGATGCCTGAGGCTCTGGTGATCCCAGGGATACATTTCTAAGATCAGGCTTCTCCTCCAGACCATCCTGCTGCTCTTAGGTGCTGTAGGAACTATTCACTCTGGCTGAAATTTGGCCCTAACCTGGACAGCACAGGGCACAAACATGTCTAAGCACAGCAACTGGTTTAAGGAGTTCAGGGGAGGCATCAGGCTTTATCTAGGCCTGGCAGGATTATGGAAATAAGTATTTAATTTCCCAGAAGAGAACAAGCTCATGGCCAGCTTATGTGTGCCTACACATGGACACACACAGGGACACAGGGGAACAAGGGAGAGCCCCAGCACCCCACACAAGGAGGGGAGAAAAGGGTTTTACACAGTGTGTGAGATAATAACAGCTCTTACCATGAGGAAAGATTTACATTCACACTCTTAACTTACCGGTTGTAAGTGCCCCTTGATTTGTGCCATGCTGCACAGCCCATGGGGTGAGGACAGCTCTGATCCCATGGAGCAGTGGGCATGGCAGCAACATTGGAGAGGGGATGCAGAGCAAGGACTGCTCTAGGATGTAGTGACAGGGATTCTAGAAGATTAGGACCTTCAGCTCCCCTTTCCTAAAGATAAAAGCAACTACCACTAGGAAAATGAACATTGTCCCCATAGAGAAATCATTAAACCCCACAGAAACTGGAGCCAGTCCTGCAGACCAAGCAAACACTGCATTTAAGCACAAAAAGAAACCAAAGCTCCTTAAAGGTCCAGAAAGCTGAGTTAGGTTCTCATTCTCTCTACTCACATCTGCTACACATTACTTTTAGACAGGGTAAAACACAGGGCACTTGATCTCATGGACTGTTGCAAAGCAATTCTTGTATTAGAGAGCAACAGTCAGGGGTACCACAGAGCTGCTCTGGAAGAGGTGGGATCCAGAGATGTCCTGGTGTGGACCATGGCTGGAATCATGATTATAACTGGAAGAACCTCAGCTGTTCCTGTACTTCTCCACCACCACCAGGTTTCCCAATACAAGAGAGATGTGAATACACAGGAAGTTCAGTGAAGGACCACGAGGATGGTGAAGGGCCAGAGTGTGTCTCGTACAAGGAAAGGCTGAGAAAGCCAGGACAGTTCAATCTGGTGAAGAGAAGGCTCAGATTATCCAACCTTCCTTACCAACAACATGGACTTCCTGCCTTGAGCAAATACATCTTTATAGAAACAATCCAAGAAGAGATCAGACATGATAAAGATGTGAAATGTCACAGCAATTTGGAAAAGCTGAACCCGAGGACTCTAAACTGGTAAATATGACTCGCATAACTAGCGGAAAATATTTGCAATCCTGTAAACATACACAAATTCCTAAGATCTGTGGCAGATTTCTGAGGTGTGACTAATTCACTCAGCACAGAGGTGACACTGTTGTGACAGAGCACTTGCATCTCTGAACTCTGAAACCAAGATGAAACCATTTCCTACTCTCTGGGGTTTGGTTGTGAGTGACGTAACTTTCCTGTGCCAATACGACAGGTTTGAAAATCAGGCTAGAGAGAGTCAAAGCCTCCAGGCTTTAAGTAAGGACACAGTCATCTCTTTGGTGTGCATGTGGACACCAAAAACCCAGAATGATTCACACCCTGCTATCTTCTCCTGACAGAGGGTGCAAGAGGTTGTGCATATCACTTGATATTGTGCCTACAAGACATGAAACCCCCTCCAAAATCTCAGTGCCTCAGTGCGTGGCTTGCCCATGTGGAGATCTCAGCTCCAAGGAAGCCCTGAGATCCATGGCAAGTCAAATATGCTCAATACGCACAGACCTTTCAGGCTCAGAGCAGCCCATCTCTGTGCTCCATGCCAAGGACCTGCCCTTTGGCTTCACCCACCAAAGCCTTTGCGCTGCTCAGCACCTGCAGAACACGAAGGCACCTCTGTGCGGAGCCCAGCCCTTCCAACAAGTGCAGGTGGGAGGCAGGAGCAGCACACGAGTGCCCCGGCGCCAGCTCCCCGCGGCCCCGGCAGCGCCGCACGCACACGTCACCTCCCCAGGAAGTTGTTTGTATTCTTGGGAGAATGTTGAAAAATATCTCTGACCCCCAAACATTTACCTTTTGATCGGAGGTTTCCAATGTTGCTGTAGTGTATTAAAGCTGAGATGCTCATAAAAAAACCCTTTGTGTCAACATAGTAAATGACTCTAATTAGGCTGGTGGTGCAATGAAAATGCTTAATTCATTCTGATGAGGCAGAAGGAAGAGCTAAAATGTTTATAGACAATGGGTGAACAGGGAGATATAATGCTGAGTGCCAGCTTTAAATGCAAATTACCACAGAAATCTTTCCCTCTCCACCATCCCATTCCTCCCCCTTTCTCTCTCTCTCTGTCGCCAGCACCACACTGTAATCTCCTAGTGCAGTAATTAGAAGTGAAAGGAGCCACATAGAGGGGCCTCTAAAGGCAACACTAAAGAGAATTACAGAAAAAAATACCTACCTTTAATAGAAGACAGCACTATTTTCCAAAGTGCACCACCATTGCAGCACTTGGCACGGTGGTAGGATCAGAGAGGTGATAATTTGGAGGGGTATTACTGAAATGGGATGTAAATGTCTTTCATTTCTCCCTCCATCTGAACTGGCTTCATCTATAGTGTCTGTTCATGGGGCTGGGGCCACTTTGCCTTTTGGAAGAAGGCCAGGCCAGCAGCAACAAGCAAACCTTTTGGGGTGGTGGCTCTCAAAGTGCTTCTTCACCTCACCAGAAGTACGGAGCTGCAAGTGGACAAGAGCTGTGAGCTTGAAAAAACCCACCCTGGAAGCTGCCATGAGAGAGCAAACATGGAAACCCTCCAATGTCATCCTTAGAAACGTTTCTCATCACACTTGCAGTATCCCACCTTCTTTTAGAAGAGAAATTATACATTTGGTGAGAAAGAAAAGGTGAGAGGGGAAGAGGACAAAGAGGAAGAAAGAAAAGGCAACCAGTGTTTGGTATTCATATGGGGTGTGACACTTTCCTTTAACCATTCTCATTTGAAACATCCAGAATAGCTTTTCCTTGGGAGTTTAAGTGAAGAAATGCTCCTGATGCCAGCTCGACAGTGTCTCTCAATGCTTTAGGATCTCCAATATCAGCAATGCACAGCAGCGTACAGATGTGTCTTAGAGGTTCACATCTGGAGTCTGAGCCAAAAACGGGTTTTTTCATCATCTGTGAATTAAATGCTCTCAGTCCTGTTTCACCATTGAACAAATCCCCTTCTCCTTCCCACACACAGGCACACAAATCACCCCAGTGCTGCGGAAGGTCAGATCAGGAGACTAGAAAATCTGTCACAGTCTGAGACTATGAGCCAAATGAACTGGTAAAAAGCTGTTGAAATTACATTCTGGGTTGAAATCCCTGAAACAAAAATATTTTCTTTCCTCCTTGCAGCAGCATTTGAGCCTCAAGCTTAAGAACAAGTGAGTATACCCTGAGGCACACAAGCAGGGTAAGGCAGACCTAGACTTTTGCCAGCAGGAGCTGGGCAAGGCAGGGGAAAGGGGCAGATATCAGGCAGAATTTTTGTGGGCACTGTAAATTTTTATCATCTTTCCACACCGACACAGCTGTGTTGTCAGTGGACAAGGTCACACACACCGTGAGCACATCATTTAACACTGTGCTCACCTCTGCAGGCGAGCCTGGTGATGTGCCCTGCCCTTTTCTGCAGGTGGCCTGACCACAGCAGCCCACCTGGGCTTGCTTTTTCTTGAGGGATTCAACACCCTTTAGGAAAGCTGCTGGAGACTGAGGTGTGCTGCTGGAGGTCAGTGCTCAGACCCCGCTGCCAGATCATGTTATGTTACCAACTCCCAGTAAAGCTGGATTGCCTGGTTTAAAACACTTTTATTTGCTGAAAAAAATAAAGATTTTTTTCCCCCTCCCTTAAGGCCGGCACGCAGGAGAGGCCCAGCTTTATCCCAGATTCTGGTCTGGGCAGAGTCACATTCCTGCAGGACAGTTGTCACAGAGGTGATGCCACACTTGTGCACCGCATAAACATAAGGGAGCACCCTCCTCTGCATAAACAGAAACCCCAGACAAAGCTGGACTTGGGGAAAAAAAAAGGCACAGCTTGCTTGTGCCTGCGCTTCATTCCCAAGGCTCAGCTCAGCTCATTCATAAAAGATCTCCATCTGACCCGCAGAGCCACCTCCAGCCCCCGGTGTGCAGGTGACGCTGGGCTCTCCTCGAGGATGCCCCTGGGCACGGAGCCGTGTGCCAGCAGCTCCCTCTCCCCAGCCGCCAGCGGGAGCATCCCACCGTCTCCTTCTCCCGCTCCCTCTCTGTGTTTGCTCACTGAGACAGAAGCAATACCAGTTTGCAGCACAATAAACCATGTAAAGGAAGCATCAATTAACTAGAATACATGGATATAGTATTTAATTAACTGTTAGGCTCACAGTTACCGTATGATGTCATGGAAACCTCGAATCTCCTGGGTGCTGCCTCACACATGCCAACCGGGAATTGGAGCCGTCACAAATCCCATGTAAAGTTTGAATCCTGACATTTTTAATTAAAAAAAAAAAAAAAGAAAAAAAAAAGAAAAGAAGAAAAGGAGATTCTGACTCTCTTAAGTATCTTTTAATTGACGTAAATGTGAGCACATCTTTGGTACTCCAGGAGCCCTGGGTGGGATTGCTCCCCCACTCAAGGCCACTGTCACCAGCCAGGGCTTTGTGTGGAGGAACCACAAGAATGAGCCCAGAAGGCTCTATGGAAATAAAAAAAGAGAGCAAAATCATACTGGATGGGTTTTCAAGGATATAAGAAGATATACACTGCATTTACACTACCTTTGGTATGAGGATCTCAAAGCACTTTGCAAAACAAAAATGGAAACGTTTAGGGTAGATTTAACAAGGGCATGTAGTGACACAACAAGGGGGAGTGGCTTTAAATTGAGAGAGAGGAGGTTTAGATAGGATATTGGGAAGAAATTCTTCCCTGTGAGGGCAGTGCGGCCCTGGCACAGGGTGCCCAGAGAAGCTGTAGCTGTCCCTGGATCCCTGAAAGTGTCCAAGGCCAGGCTGGACAGGGCTTGGAACAACCTGGGAGAGTGGAAGTAGTCCCTGCCCATGGCAGGGGGTTGGAATGAGATGAGCTTTAAGGTCCCTTCCATTCTGTGATTCTATGACCCCCTGACTCCTAATTCAGTATGAAAGATCATTTCGGTCTATAGTTTCTTGTTCAGCACATTCTAGAGAGGCATCCAGCCCCAGTTCAAATACTGAATAATGTAGTGTCATTTGTTTAAGAAGCGAGTGGCATTTTACAGCACTTACAGCTGAGAAAACTGACTCAAAGGGAGGCTGGGGCCATGGATCCAAAAGTCAATGGCTGTTGAGTGCCAGAACAAGGAACAAAGCTGAGACACTCCCCATGTGCTTGTGCTGACCGGTGAGAGCCAGGTGGAAGAGGGACCAGCACCCTCACACGCTGCTGGCAATGCCCAAGCACTGCTAATCCCCCAGGAAGTGCCCAGAGGCCCTCAGCATCCCTGCTCACACCGGGTCTGTCAGGGCCTCTCACACCCCAGCACCTGCACCTCCTTGAAGAGCTGTTCAATAACGCACAGGTCTGGTTTCCACAGGACCAGGCAGCAGCAGGTATTGGAGCAGGATCCTTGCAGCCCATAAACAAATACCAACAATCAGCCTCAAACTACGTCCCCACAGAAGCAATTTTACTTCTCCAGCTGTAAACATTAATACTTCCATTCCATTTACCACGAGGTATTTGTTGCCTGATACTAATTTTGTCCCAACACCTTGAATTGCAGGAAAAGCCCTGTATTAAAACCCATTAGGCTGAGATGTATTGCGTACCTTCCTCCAGTGCTTTGACAGTAGAGCATTAGACTTACACAGACCCAGACAGGTAAGTACAGTATTATTTTCTGTGAATGAAGGTGTGTGTTCATTCCCTGTATCCATTGTCTATGTTTATGTGGGAATTAGTTTATGGATCACTCTTGACAGAGCTACAGCGCCCTCCCTTAAGGGCATTGCTGATATATTACCTTTGAAAGAGAATCACAATTTATTCATTCAAACACAGAGCTAAAGATAGATGCGCGCTGGAATATTTTGAAATATTGCATTATATATAAAATGAAATAGGGGGAAGCTAAATTACACAGCTATAATTACTTAGAGTTCAGGTGGCATCGTAAATAATCTATTCACAACTCGCTCAGTGTTTATTATGTCAGAGCAGAGCAATATAATTAACATGGTATAGATGGGAACTGTGCAAGGCAGATGCCTGATACACCCAGATCAAACCCACTAGGACACAAGCATAAAAACCCACAAACACATGCTATGCCATTCATAAAATTCATGTGAAAGTGAGGAAAAATAAGGGAAAAAAGCAGCAGTTGGAGAATGCTGAGGCCCCAGCCTTGCCAACAGCACCAGCACCTCTTTGGAACAGTCATAGTTAAATTTATGGACACGCTTCAGTGTTTACATTGCAGGGCAGAGGTGGTTTTGCATTGACTGCGTTCATGCTACCTATGAAATTCTTTCTGTGCTGCTCTAAAATTGGCTTCCTGGCTGTTAGAAATGAAATTGTTACAAGGAATAAGAAGCTGTCAAACGAAACTTGGAATCTGAAAGTCGTCGCCCAATCCTTCCCCACAAATACACAAGTTCAGATGCCAGAACAAAACTGCTTGGAAATTATAAGAAAGGGGTTAGGCAAAAAACCAAGGAAAATATCAGGGAAATCAGAATACATTATAAAGGGGGAAAAAAGCCCCAACATCAAAAGTGCCAATACAGCAGTTAAATTTATAAGTATCTCCTGTTTTACCTTGAAATCACAAGATTTATCCATTCAAAGTCTTGTTTCCAAAAATCTCTGCTCACACAGTAGAATCCATATTTACCTTAGCACTGAAGCAAAGTGTTAGAAACACATGAAGGTGCCTTTCAGAGGCTCAAAGGAGGAATGAGACAAGCAGGTGACAAACTTAAAGTCCACTAAAGAAACAAAAACCTTAGAGGAACAGCTTTTCAAGAGGGTTCATTTGGGATTGCCATTTCCTTATGTATTTTTTTTCCAATTCTGTTTCTGTATCAGGGAAGAATTACAAGAGGGGAACAAAACCTCATCACTGCCCCCAAACTGGAGGTGAGAAAATGAGTCAGGAATCAGATTTTTGCCTTTACACTTTCTGCTTTTCTCTTCTGTAATCAGTATTTGTGGACAGTTCATTACTTGATTCTCCACTGCAAAGAGACCCAATAAATATATGAGCAGAGGAGTTTGAAGCTTGCTCTTTCACAGGTTTATTGGTCCAATCTCTCTTCTCTAAAATCCAGAGAACTTTCCCCATCAGCCACCAGATCTCCACTACCTTTAAGACTTAATCATACCCTCCAAACAGGAACCAGAGCAAGCCCAGAGGACACTTCCTTTGACCTCTGACTGTTGGATTTGGTGATCTTAGAGGTCTTTCCCAACCTTAATGATTCCATGATCCTGTGATTTGAAGGGCTGCAGCCCAGCCTCCCACAGCACCAACATCACCAGGATTTGAATGCACAATTTCTACTGAAGGTGCAGAAGACACTCAAATAAGTTGGGTTTAAAAAAGAAATCATTCCAATCAGCTGCACTGAAATCACAATTTCCTTTTTCCTGCAGTTGAATTGGAGGTAGAAACAACATCCTTAAAGAGCTTTGGCCCAGCAGAAAGCTTGTTCTTGGCCCATCTCATCACCTTGCAGCAGAGGTGCAAAAGGGCTGGAAGTGATTCAGGAGGTTGGATGCAGAGCAGAGGCAAGTGCTGTGTCTTTTATTAAACAGCATCTGTCCTTCTACTGGATATATTACTTTACGCCAAGTGGTGTGGATTTTTTTTTTTTAAGTAAAGAATATTTAACGTCATATAACAAGAAAAATGGTCCTTTAAATTATTTGTGGCATGTCCTCTGTACTGTGGAGGAACAAAGCTCACTCTCCCAACGTGCTGCACCAGAGTCCAGGAGCAGTGGTGACAGTCAGGAAAGAATTTATGGTCCCTGGGGAGAGATCTGCTTGGGTCCTGCAGAACAAGATAAAATATTTGAGGGTTGGGGCTTTTTTTCCTTCTTCTCCATGGGGATAGCACAGATGAAAGATGTAAATCCACTTCCCAGGGACCAAGACTCCACCAAAACACCTTTCCCTCCTGGAAGTCAGACTTGGACTTGCAAAGGGAAGTTAATCTACTTTTGTTTTCAATGCACAATTCTGTCTTCCTAAAAAAATTTGCAGCATGAATAGGAATTCTCCAAAGGCTAAAACCAAACTCTGAAAAAGGCAAAGAAAGCAGCACACTGGGTTCCCTTCCCCTTGGGCCCCCATGTTTGGTTTTTTTTAATGGGATGTCTTTGTGGCACACTTTATGATTAACATGATTTGTGAATACCTGCAGAGGCCACTCCATCCAGGTATGACCATGACCTGCCTCATGTTTTAAATGCCTCTCCCTGGCTGCTCCCGTAGGGCCAAGCTGAGCTCAGGACTCAGTTAAGGGTCACATCTTGGAGACAGGAGCCAGCCTGACCCAAAGGCCCCCACCAAAGCAGCAGCAGCTTTTCTTTAGTCTCAGTGGTGTTTTGGATCTGGTTTGTAACTCCTGTGTCACCAAGAACTTCAGTGATCCCCCTTCATTTGCAAAGTCTTTTCTCCTTTGTCAGCCAGGACGGCCCAGAACAACTCAAACAGGTAAATTATTTAAAATTTCTTCAAAACCTGCTATGGGTTATCCACCAACTTCATCCCAAGCACGTGGAGCATTGCCTTCAGCAAGTCAGCAAGATTCTGGAGTGACAATCTCCAGCTGATGCAAAGTGCCAAAGGATCATTTAACCAAGAAGTGTCATAGTAATTAATACTACCTAAAAAAATCACCCTAATTTTTAAGCACATCCCATGAGCAGATAGGTGCCTTCAAAGTTCAGTTCTTCAGCCTGAACCACACTCAGCTTTAGTACGGAACAAGGTAATGACAGAGGTTGAATGGCAACACCAATGCTGCTCACACATCCCCACCAAAGGGTCCTGTTTCCTGCAGGCTGTTGCAAATTGCACTCAGCACCACCTTGGGAGCAAAAAACCCAAATTCAATCCCAGGCATAGGCTGGAGGAAAACAATTTGTGCCTCCAGGTGGAAAATGTTAAATGTTATAAGCAGGTTTGCTGCCCACCCAAAGCAAGCACCAGCATCCAGCATCCACAGGGCACCAAAAGTCTCAGCCTGCTTCAATTTCAACAGCACTTTTTATTTTTTGCCCCAAGACTCCCAAAAAATCCCTCCTTAAGAGACTGATTTCTCTGGAAATCAGCACGTCAGAAAAACTGCACATCCCACTTTCTGCTAAGGAGATTTCAAAGGTGGCAGCAGTCCTCCCGTCTGCTGCAGGGAAGTGGAACTAATTATCCCACAGTTCTGAAGCACCAGTTTTGCCCCTGGATTCCCACCCAGGCAGTCCCAACACATGGGACAGTGTCTGCTACCAGAGCACCGAGGCACCCCGGAGGGAGCGACAACAGCAGTGAGAGATTTGATCTTATTATATTCATTTAGGAAGATGTTTATGGCAGGCTGGCATGAATTTCAATTTAAACCTCACTCTCTTCCCATAGCATCTGCAGCTCCCAGAACCTGCAAGTGCAGGCAAGCACACTGTTCTTTAAGAACTGAAGATGTAGGTCGAAATGAAAAAAAAAAGTTATGTGAGTCCTGAGTTATCTGAGCTCTTTCACGGCTCCACCAAGGTGTTCTGGTGTCTCAGCTCTCTTAAAAAGAAGGGCTAACCATAAAACCTGGTCTCTGTGCATGGCTGATGACACCTCTTGCAAAGTTATGGAGACAGAACCAGCTCCATTCCACAATGGGCTTGAATCTTCAAATCTGTGCAAATATTTAGGCTTTTACTCCTCAGGACCAGCGAGCTCTAGGACAGGAATTGCTGCGAGACTGAGACTGAAACGGTGAGGAGCAGAACTAGAAACGCTCCCCATCACACAGCAACCCCAAATCCTAACCCCAAACCTTGTCCAGGCTCTCCTGGGCCCCAGCCCTCCCATGGCACCCTCAGCAATAGCCAGCTCCCCTCGTGGCAGCAGTTCAGATCAAGGCTAATTGTATTTGAATCTACAGGGCACCAATTTTCCAGCGAAGGGGTTTTAATCTAACATGCAGATCTCTTGTCTACATTCACGTCACCCCAGAGACCCATAACATAGGTCATTTGTGCATACACAATCTCAGTAATAGGATGCACAATTTTAAAATGGCTAAATCTGTAGCGTAGAAAAAAATGTTATTACAGGAGGAAAAAGAAAAGATTAGCTCACAGGCTGAGCTCATGTTTGCCAAGTTTCCACCCAGAGAATTATTCCAGTACCGAATTCTATGCTACCAAAATAACGGGTTTATACAGCAGGCATTGTGCCAGCTTTTTGGCTATAATTATAGTGTTTTCCTCTCTCAAGTTCTTTATTGATATCTGGATTTTTTTTTTTAAAGGAGGAGGTGGAGAAGTGATTTTATACGTTCAACAAACTACAGCAACACTTGATGCAGTTAAAAAAAAAAAAAAAAAAAAAGGGAAGTTTTAAA
>VZTH01018632.1:167947-186003 GCA_013397815.1 Aleadryas rufinucha
CCACCATTGAATGAGTTAAAAAAAAAAAAAAAAAACAGGGAAGTTTTAACAACCTGCCAGCCTCCAACTTCACAGGAAATGTCAGTGCCACTATCAGACTTTAGAGAAACCCCCGGGATCCATTACTGCAGTTTGAAGATGTCCCTGCACTTCCCTTTTAAGTAAACGCCGGAGCCGCTTGCTTCATTCGGCTGCTGCTGTGCTGCACAATATTCCTTTGAGGAGATGCTTTGCAGTGACAAAATAACTGCTGACAATGTGAACACCGACTTCATTTTAATTTTGTTTTACATTTTCTTTGGTATGTTTTGATCCTAAAAATCTTTAGAGTGCAATTTTTTTATGATAATAAAGCAACTATTTATACAGTACCACAGAGTCGTTGCTCCTCCCCCCCCATCCCCAACCCTTTTCCCTTTTTCCTCCCCCATCCAAAGGGAGGGGGCTGTGAAGGAATGACACATCCTCAGCACAGGTTCAGTAAAGGAAAGAGGTGGAAGGGAAGAGAAGCACCCTAGAAAAGGCAGTGACACAAAATAGGGCAACACTTCTCTTTTTTTGCAAGCTATAAAAACAAACATTGAAGAACATGACGTCAACATGACTGTCAGGGAATCAAGCCCTTGCCACAGTCAGTTCTTGCAGAAAATGCTGCTTCTCCATCCTATCTCCATCCCAAAACAGGCGGCCAAGGGTGGTAAGTCCCAGTTCAGGAATCTCTTTTTCAGGGATGCATTTGGCTGAAACCTTAAATTCCCTGAATCCAGGATATTAATGATATACTTCTGAAAACCATGGCTTCTCCATCATCTTTTATAATTCTGGGAAACTTCACAAGCACTTAAATTAAAATTCCATCAGCCCTGAACCCAGGAACAATTAGCCCAGCTGAGATGATTCCTGATACTCTTCTGCATATAATAACCAATATCCAATATACCTCAACATTGTGAGGATCTCTGTAAATGAAGTGACATCTCTTGCTGGACAAAGCCTGGAAATGTTATCCTTGGGTGATAGGAATCCTAAGGGGACAACTATTCTCCCTCGTTCCAAGGCTTACTTAATTGTTCCAGTTGCTGGAAATTTTAAACAATTTCCCCAGCCGCTCTGCCAAGTTGCGTTAAGCCCTTTGTCTGGCTGATATGCCAACCAAAGGCACGGGGAGATAAGGAGAGCTCTGGGAATTGCACAACCCGACTCACACAGCCAGAGTTCCCCCGCCCCAGCTCCTGCCTTCAGCTTTGCCACTACTTCCACTGCTTATTATTATTGTCACATCGCTGGAACCAGCAGCTTTCACCTCCAGCGCCTCGGCTGCACTTTCACCAGAAGGACTCTGAAAACAGGACCTGGTGTTTAACACCTTTTTGTTCAGCTCCCTTCTATATTTGCCTTATTTTCCAGCAAAATGATGCGTATTATCCTATTTATTTCAGTGTTCCAGCAGCAGAGTGGGCGTGTCTAAGCACAGATTCATTGACTGTGTTTGCACTCATTTTCCTAGGTCAGATTTTCAGAGGTGATAATGGTGGGAAGCCTCTGATTTTCCAAGAATGAGCTGAGCCATAAGTGAAAACAATGCTCTGGATTTTTGAGTAGGTGGACAGAGTTTGGGCTCACTCTCCTGTGGTGCTCAAATAGCACAACAGGGCACGGTGAGACCCTGCCCCATGTCACTGATGTTATTTTATGGCATCTATTCATAAAAATGGTACATTCTTGCAAAGCATGTCCTTAATGAGCAAAAAATCCCTCCATTACTATCTCAAACATCTTTGCTGCCATCTGCCTAGACAAAAAAAGTTAACAAAACCCCTTTTCTAAGGTATCTCCTCCCAGGATCAAACTATGATCCAAAGGCCAGAGCCTTTAGTAGAAGGTTGCATTCCATAGCTCCCAGGAGCAAAGGTTGATCTATATTTGGTTTCAGAAAGGCTGAATCTTCTCTGAGAAGCAGTTATGAGAATCACTGGGGGTTCTGTACTTTTAAATGGACCTTTCCCATCAGATCCATGAGCAGGTCATTGACAATGTAGTGTAGGATCTTTGGAAGGGATTGATCACTGATATTTCCTGCCCTAATTCTAGGGTTGTATGACTATCTCATGACTTGCAAGTTTGCTGAGAGCTTGGAGAAGACAGTGAGACCTCTCAGACCTTGCCCTCCACTCACCTGCACAGTTGTTTGTCAGTACAGCCACACCGCTGCTTTGCACCCAAATGACAGAGAAGCTGCTCTTTGGCACAAGACCTCCTTCCTCCAGTCTTGGCTAAAAGAAATTCCCAAAGGGTTTAACTTCCAGGACAAAGCAAACTTCATTAGACTTCCTGACAGGCTGCACTCACACCACACGGCTTTAGTTTCACCCCAAACCTTCATGTCAGTGTTTATATTTGTTTCAACATCAGCAAAGTAGAAGCATCCAGTTTCCTGGTAGTTCTTAAAATATCACTTATTTTTCCTAATCCGTTTTAGCTCTGCATGAAGACAAACTTCAGGACAGACCTTCAAACTGGCATGAACTTGGACCACTTCAGCACTGACAATATTTCTAAAGGTTTGAAGAGCCAATATAATTTCAATATCATGTTCTGTTTTGCAGTGTTATGTCCAGGTATTTTCTAGCTCTACACTATGACAGGGAAGTTTTCCTTTTCCATATCCCTTTTTCCCCATTATAACAATTCCAGGATACAGAAGTGTCCAAAAAGGAAGTGTTTTCTCTCTACAGTCCTCTTTTCCTTCCTCCTCCAAGAAGAAAGCCAACAGGAGCCAGGAAGGACCAGAAGAAATTGCTCTGCAGTCTGCTAGTTCAAGCTTGTTACTAAGTTAGAAATCAGAATTGATGTCAACACTGGTGGTACCAGCCCACAAGTGTTTCTCCTCCACCCAAATGATTTTTTTAGAGCTCTATGATTTCCTATCACTTTAAAATTCTTTCAAGCCCAAAAACTTTTTATAAAATATTTTGGGGCAACAAGTGAAACATTTGAGCTAAAAAAATTTGAACTGTAGCTTGAAAAACCCCTTAACACTTTTTGCAAAAGCTGTTTTCAGAGGTGGGAGTTTTCCTCCCCAGAAAATATGGAGAACATCATGTACAGGTACTCGTTCTGCTAAAAAGACATTTTCATTTTAAAAATTCCTAAAATATACTCCCTTCAGGAATCAGTTTTAAAAATACACTGGTTTTTTGTTTTGTTTTGTTTCAGGGTGACGCCAGCAGTGACTGAGCAGGGGTAGCAGTGCCTGCCCTCACAGCTACACACAGAGCAGGGCATGTTTTCCACTGCAGATTCAGCAGGCAGGACCACAGTTATCTGTGACTCTCCATTTCAGCAGAGCTACGGTGCTTTATGGCTGAAAACCCAACCCATAGTCCCCACTCCTGGACATTTAAAGCTCTGATTTGTGGCCTCCCACAGCAAAGAGCCCCACTGGTTTCACTGGGATCCTCCAGCCCAGTGGCATTAGAAGCCCCTGTGCCCCCTGCAAGGCTCTCCCTGTGAATCAGTAACTCTCATCTCCCAACCTTAAACTGATTTCATGGTAGGATGGAGGCAACAACAACCTCTGACATTGGCCTCCACCACAGTGCCACAAGCTTTGCCACTTCAGCAGGATGGGCTTTTGCCAGCAGGAGCAGCCTGTATTCCTTCCTTGAAAATAAAATATATTAGTTTTAAATGCAAGTCGCAGCTTCCAAATGCCAAGAAATTCCTCTTGCCACATGAATGTTTCCAGAATGCTGTGCTGAATTAAATGGATTCAGCCTGCTTTCAGATCCACACATACAAAGAGACAGCTTGATAGATAAATACATTTAGGGTGCAGACAGCTCTGGTCAGTGGACAATTAAGGATGGAAAGACGACGGTGCCCGGGTAGCTTCAGATCCAGAGCACAAATTATGCCTGCTAGAGAATTCTATTAGTAATATTTGCATCTTGCTAATAGAAATCCAATTACTCAGAATGACTCTGAGCACATTATCCATTTTTAGCAAAATTTGCCTTATTCTGCAAACAGATTTCTGCTTGATCGTCACTTTACTTTTGTTCCCGCGGCCCTCTGGGATGCAGCATCCTTCAAGGACATGTCAGAGGAGCATGCTATCCCGTCAGCCCCTCGCTTTGAGGCCTAGCAGCTGAATCACCCCCAGCCCTATTTTCTTTTCCAGTGTTAGATTAGCGAGAGGGCTTATGACCTGCCATCTGTCACTGCAGTCTGCTGACTGTGAGGCTCCGCTCTCGCCACAACATTGCTGAGGAGGTGGAAGGCTCCGGCGGGGGAGGAGGGCAGGGGAAAGAGCCCTTCCATCCCGCTGCTGCTCCTTGCTCCAAAGCCATCCCTCAAGGCCCAGCCCAGCGGAGAACGCACCAGGGAGGAGCAGCACCCGCCTCAGAGGGTTTTGGGTTTGGCTGAGGGGACGTTCCCCGTGCAGGGGCTCCGGTGACAAAGCGTGGTGGTACCTCGGAGGCAGGCGGCTCTGGACCTGCGGCTCCCGCATGCTGTTTGATCACACCTGCTGAAGCTTTCCCAGCCTTGCCAGGGAGAGCCAGGCAATGTGACCATGCATCTGGCTTCCTGGCAAGGAGAGGGCTGCCTCTGGCCCCACGCCAGCGCAGTCCATCTCCTCCTGAAAATAGTGCACCGTTTAAAAAAACCCACCAAAAACCCGCACACCCCGCTGCGTGCACAGAGCCAGGGCGCAGCTTTGTCACCCGCCAAGGATGGGTGACCCACGGGTGCTGCCACAGGACCAGCAGTGCAGAGGATTTGGGGAGAAAGCAGTGCATCCACTGCTGAATTTTCCTGCCTGACTTAGAGGGTTCTGATTGCAAAGCTCCTGCCCTGAAGAAAGGAAATAACTTCTCATTGCAGCAAGGAGTCATAAGACAGCAATTCTCCTTGCAAGCCAAGGGAAGAAGTGTTCCCACCTCCTGTTGGTTTGCTTGAAAAAAAAATATCTCTGCAGAACTTCTCCAGTATTTTCCACTGAGTTTCAGTATAATTGTACCAAAGCTCACCAGCTCCATCCCTGCTACAGCAGATGGGACTTTTTCAGATCAACTTATTTCTGTCTTAAAAACAAGACAATGTACAACATGAGCAAACACCAAATCATTCCAGTTGCAATATCAAATTTCTCCCCACAGCAATTCCTTCACCCTCCTGTTCCTGAAATGGTTTCTACTTCAATGTCTAGCCTAAATTCTGCTCTCAGTTTCTCTGCTGGGATGTGCTCAGGTCATTTCCCCCCAGCAGCCACTACTATTGTAAAACCACAAACATGTAAGGAAAATCCAGCAGTTTGAGGATCAGAGACCTGATTTGGGATTTTGTGTGTCAGCAGCAAGAGTGAACCTGCCCATACATTGAGCTCTGGTGCTCAGGGAGGGGCAGCCCTCTGAACTGGCCTCCAAGTAGGTCCCCTGCCTTCTGACACCATTTGGGACTGCCAGCACTGGGCTGCTCACATCCTCCTACAGCATGTGAGAACTCTCCAGAGATGTTTCTCTGGCTGAGAAAGAAGAAAGGACTCACGAACTAAAGGAAGGGAGCGAGTTAAAATATTTCTCCAGCCTGAAATTCCCTGGGATTATTTCAGCAGGTGCTGATCCAAGATCAGCCTCAGCAACACCCCTGATCACTGGAACAGGGTGGGACAGGGGTACACTGCCACCTTGCCAGAGCATTTCTTTGTACAGAGACCCTTTTGTAGCCACAGGTAAGCATGGAAACAAGCCTTGCACGCCATGGTCAGATGCCACGTCCTGCCATCCCTTTCCAAGCAGTGATCCATCCAGCAGATGGTATTGTTGACAAGGAGCCTGTGGAACTGGCACTGCCAGTCCTGCCTTCCCCGCGGTGGTCCATGACCTCACCGCGGAGCTGTTCGGGATGTTGCTAAGGCACATGTGGGCAGTCTGATGTTCACCAGCAGATATTTCCAGAAATAAGATTGCATCCCCTCCTAATTGATATCAGCAAGTACCACCAAGCCAGGGTGAGCCTCCCCCTGGACACCCCCACTTGTGCTGCCCCTCAGAGCGTTTTATCTGGATGTAGTATGAAGGTTTTGGCCACATGGACTCCCAGAAATCCCAGAGAAGTGGCCCCTGGACATACAGAGATCATCTCAGCGCATTTGGGTTTGCTGCAAGTGGTCAAGCTATTTTTGGAGCATATGTGCAGCAGGCCGAACACAGCTTGAAGAATCACTGGACATGTGTTACCTGGTGTATGTGCACATATTTCTGCACCAGAAGCCTCCATCAGGAGCATGACACCTTTTATCATAAGGCAGCAGGACCCAAACATCCAGCCCTGCTCTGAAGCCATGCACACAATTTGAGTGCAGACACAGCAACAGTGTGCACAGGCATAAAATTAACTGAGCTGCGTTATCCCCTCCAGCAAGTCTGCATTCAGGGATGCTGCAAAAACACAATAGCAAAAGAGGACAAAGGACAAGGATGTGGGTTGTAGAATTTGGCATCAAAGCAGGAGCTGTTCAGCTTCAGTTTTCCTAAGACAATCTGGCCTCTTGCAGCCCAAGGAGCACACAACAGGTACCATGCAGAGCTGGCACCGAACAAAGCTGCTGTGGGAGATGCAGGTTAGACCCATGCACAGGCTGTAGGACTCACCAGGGTACCTTGGACCTACATTTCTGGACCCAGCCCCCCTATTTCAAACAGCTACTGGAATTGCACTCAGATGGGTGATCAGGCACAGCCACAGGCAGAGACTCAGGTTTCCAGTGAGAACCCCAAGCTTCCTTGCCTGCCCAACACAAGGCTGATGCCAACCCAAGGGGTTGCATCCTCCAGCACAGAAATGAGCTGGGGAGACCTGCTGGGGTGCAAGTCTGGAGGGGCAAAGACCACTGAGCCACTCCCCCTCTCCTTGAGGGCCCATTACAGCCCGTTAAGCAATCCTGGCTTCTTTTTGCACCAAAACCACGGGGTAAATCAGTGCCCTGGGTCTGCTCATGGACATTTTGCAGCATGAACTGGGCACGTCAAATCCTTGTGCATTAGACATGCAGAGAAGCCAAAAAGTCATTTGGAAATAAGGAAGTGTATAAGTTACTCTAGCTTTAGGGCTCTAGTAATTTATGCACTGAGAATTTATACAGGTCATGTACCTATTTACATTGCTGTGCTCTAAAAAAATGCACAGTTACCTTAGCAACTTTAACATTGCAAGAGAGTACAGAGCTTTCTTAAAGAGACATTGTCAAGAGTGGTCAGCCTGACCAGCCATTCCCTCGCTTCCCTGTGTCTGCTGGATGCACATCCACATGTGCTTTGCCCCTCAAATACACAGGTTGTTATTTTAACAATGAGAAAACCACCTCAGAGCTCATTGACATCACGTAATAGTAAACAAAAACAAGCCTACCATGTGCAAGAATGAGGAAATGTCATCAAAAAATAGACAGAATTTACTCATTTCATCATCCTGACATGTTCTGAAAGCTTAAAATGATTTTTCAATTTGTGGAAATTGCCTAGACTCTATAAAAACATAAAGCATGCTAGTTACACCTTGGGGCTTTTGGATTTTAAAAAAACATTGTAGAAGAAATCTAATAAGCTGACTAGGCAATAAGCACCCAACCTCTCTAATTTGTTTTAGTCAATTCTCCTCTCTTGCCAGGATTTTTCACTAGATTTGTTCATACAGTGTTCTTCCCAAAGCCAAATTAAAAGAGAATCTCTTCAAAATGTTCCCTAGTACCCAAAATTCAAAAGCAGCTACTCAAAAGATAAACATTTTCTCTGCCCATCACAAGAGGTCTCGTACAGTGAGGTCCTACCAAGTCTGTTGCCAATCTTTTGTCAGCCCTGTGAAAAGTTTTACAAACTAAGAAAAAATGTCTGGTAAATCCCCCAAGCTGAGAGTTGTGGAGAAGGACAGTGAAGTGGAAATTCAGGATGTGGAGGAAAGCACAGCCACCCTGCTCAGGGAAGCAGGCAGCCCTTCTCTTCCTGACTGGAGTGCCCAAAGCAAGCACTGGTTGATCTCCAGCACCCAGACACCTGCACAGCTCTCAGTGTGGCTTCCAAAACACAAACTTGCCACCCCAGATGATTCAGGGTGCACTTCACCAGCTGCCAAAAATCCTCCCTCATTTTCTGCAGCTGTTAAGAGCAGAGTAAATCAATGGCAGGACACACTCTCAGGGAGGGACTGTGCTACAGAAAACAGCAATGATTTTCTACAAAACCCTTAGAGCCACAATGAGAAATGGCCCAGAAATGCTGGCCTGTGGCACTGCTGGAATTCTGACCCTTCTCTTCCTTCCTACCCACATCTACAAGCCATTGGAAAACACAAAACACGTAATAAAATATCTCCTTTCCCCCCATACCTACATAACAACCATCCATCTTTCAGTATTAAAAAAAAAAAAAGGTTTATCTCCCAAACCTCTCTGGTTTTGCAAACCTTAGAGAGCACACAATAGATTTAAACAACAGCTTTTTTTTCCCCCCCAACAGCTATAAACATGATATATTCCCTGCAGCATCCTGTGAATAGTGGAGGTGCCTCTTTTTTTGCACACAAAGGTTGTGCATGTTGAGCTGGGGCAGAGAGAGCAGGAGGAAAGCTATAAACCTCCTGTTTTCTGGCAACCACTTATTCCTACATGATCAAAAAAAAGAGTCAAACTGTGACTCCTTGCAATCACAGGTACAAAAAAAAAATATAAGATGCAAAGAAACAAGATGTTGACTCTCCCTGATGAAAAGTGTATGTCCCCAATCAAATTCCACAGCTCTGGGCCCACACGGTTGGATTTTAAACCAGCTGGGCCAGAGGATTAGGGGAAACATCTACCACAAAACTCAGGGGTTTTGCATTTCCAACTGTCCCTTTTCCTGGTGAGCATAGCACACCTTCAGGGATCCATTTCAGGAAAAGAGGTGGGAGTGGATCTCAGAAATCACCTTCATGAGCAGCACAAGTAGACTCCCTCCAAAGCAATACAGCTGGGCTGGGAATTCACTCCTCTTTCCTCGTGCCCTTCTGGTTATACACAACCAAACCTCAGTGATTTTCTTTTAATATTGCACCCAGCTGGCCCATCCTCACAGGGCTGCTGAGACAGTTCAGAACAGGCTGGGCAGCAGCATCTGGAGCTCCTGTACCCTGTTCTGCCTCTGCAGATCCCCCCATGAACACCCTTCCTTCACATCACTCCCCCCCACCCCATGGAAACCAGCAGAGGATAATGCAACTTTAATCCATATCAGCTGTTGCAAGGAAACCTCTCCTCTAAATCCAACTTCCAGACCCACATTGAGGGGGAAAATCCCCGGGTTTCTGAGCCTCCCACACAGACAGCACAGCCCCCAACCAAGGCAGCATCCCACCTGCCTTACAGCCTCCCTTCTCCCACTGCCCTGCAGCAGGAGGAGTCTGGGGTCAGGCAGGAGGATGGGGAGAGGAGTGGCTCTGCACAACTCCCCCTCTGTCCCCATCCTCCACGCCGTGTCCTTCCCTGTGTTCCATGGAGGGAGCTCCGTGCCTGCCGTGCCCAGGTCCCACAGGCAGTGTGACACTTTGCCAAGGCGCTGTCAGGTCTGTGCTGCGTCACAACGAGCCCCTCCACATTGATTCAACTTGGTGGAATAAAAAAAAAAACATAGAGGGAAAGCAGGACAAGGCACAGCAGATGGCTGAGGACAGATACTGCATCCCATTCTTTCTTGCTCTGCAAGGAAACAGCTTCACTCTCTGCTGTTTATCATGCTGCTCCTAGCTCTTTGCTTTCCACCTAAAAAAATGCAGAAATCGGTGTCCAAATACCCAAAGTCTCCATGTTTTTGTTGCCTCCACTTAAATTTTGTGGCTTTCTCTCCCCGTTGCAGCTCTTGAGGCCACATGGCACAATGAGGGTGCGATTGCTATGAGATAATCACACCCTTGGGGTGTTATTAAGCACAAGGCTATGCCTTGTGCCTCTCACTCTCCAGGGATGTGATTATATCATGATAACCAAACTCTCCAGAGACACCTTATTGCAATTATGACATTTCTTTCAGGTTTATGTATGAATACATTATTCAAGGAAATTACTTTGATCACCAGAAACTTCCACTTAGTGTTCAAATACTTAAACTGGATGGTTTACCAAGATGAAGTTCCTTCCTTACAGTGTTTGACAGGGAGTGAAAAGGGGCTTTTAATCTGAGCAGAGCAGCACCAGGGCCTAATCACCAACATGCAGATGCACTCTCTCTTATTTAGGATGGCAGTTTTTCAAATACCCCAACTGACCCAAATATTCAATCCATATTTTGGCAATTCCAATCCTCAGAGAACTCATCCTACAAATAACTTCTCTAAAGAAATATTTAAGATAAAAATAATTAAGCAGGGAGCTGTTACCTTCTGGCTTCTCAAGCATTGAGACCTGCTAGTTCAAGGATCAAAAAGAAATAAAAAGTTCTTCTCACTGAGTTTATAAACTTGGCTGGGCCACTGCACTGGAGTAGCCTCACCTGTGTAAGGCACCCAGCATCCCACCAAGTGTTTCCAATGACCTCCGGTGACTCTTTGCAATGAGTGACCCAAATGGCCCAGCAAAACTCGTTAGTTTAATGTGCCCACCTGCCTCCCTTGGTTATGGACATCTCTGCAGCAGCAGGAGCTGTTTGTACAGCTGGTTTTCTGCTTCCACTGTGGTGCAAGAACAATCAGATCTACAATGCTGAAGGGTTAAATAGTTGAGGGGCCAGAACTGGCTCTACAGATTAGCGGTGGGGCAAAATCAAGGTCACACAGCAGATAGGTCACAGGAAAGGCCAGCGCTGTGCCACAGATGGATAGTGTTAGCTGATAAAAGGTGCGGCCAGAAGGTCTCCAAAGCCCATCAGATCCTTCAGGGACCAACTGAATTAAAACAGAGAAGCAGAAATAACACCTGCACCCCAATAGCAATGAATATTCCCCAGGGACACATGGACTTAGCAGGAGGATACCGTGGATCTGTTCCTGTGTTTGTTTTAGTGACCTTGGCTGAGTGTTTATGAAATACATATTGGTTATCGATCGCTGTCCCCATCCCTCACCACAGAGAACCCACAGTTAATGGCATTGGTCTGGTGTCAGAGAAACACAGAACACATACACAGAGAGGACACAGCCTCAGTGCTTCGTGGCAGGGATCAGAAAACACACATCCAAACTCAGTGGCATCATCCATAGGCTTTTTTTCTGTATTTTCTGTACAGCTGGGCTGTGTTCCACAGCAACACTCCTTGCTCCAAACAGCCCTGCTATCACTGCTTCTTTGACAGCCAGCAATTCCAAATGTCTGTGCCACCTTCTACTGAAAGAAACACCAGTCCAAGGGGTACAAACAATATGTACCTAATTTTTTATGCTCTCTTTCAAGTGAAAAAAAATAAAATAAAAGGGCTGGGCCAGAAAAAAAAAATAAGCTTTTATTAACCAAATTCTGGCAGTTTGGTTAAATAATTTGTTTTTTAAAAAGCCCTGAATGAGATGGGAATTTTAACAAGAGCTCAGTGTGCACAGTACAGCTGAACAACCTACAGGAACATTCCCACTCTGGGTACTCAGTTAATATCTTAATGATGTTATTCCTCCACTTGTGACCAACAGCCAAAGAAGAAATCTCATCATTGTTCCAAATTTCCTATGCCAAGCCCGTCTTTCCTATGCAAAGTATTAGTCCCTGATCACCTGTCTCTGCTAAACATAATTGCATCCTGTCATGAGCTTTGATCTCTAAAATAGAGATCATCTCTAAAATTGCCGGTGCTCGGGGGCCTCTGCCTTGCTGACATGTGCTGCAGCAGAGCTCCCTCACAGAAGGGTTTAGAACAGCAGGAATTTGGCTGTGCTGGGCTGTGAGGTGGTTCTACCTTTTATTTGGGACTTTAGAGAGCAGCTTATCCCTGAAGCTCCTGACGCCCCTGTCCATGGTAGGATTGAATTCCTTGGAGGTGCCTGTGCTGATGTTTCTGCAGCCCCAGGTGGCTGCCAGGAAAAGGTTTCTGCAGGTACCAGAGGTCACAGACCGCGCTCTGGTGCTCTCAAGGCTTTGGAAAGCCTCGTCTTGCTGGGCAATGGTGCTGTCATGCACCTACAAGGCCGCCTGCAAACAGGGAATACAAATTCCTCCAGTCTGCACAAGACCTTCTGGGAGCTGCTGCAATTTTCCTGTGCCTTCCTCAGCCTTCCCACCACCTTCGGAGCCCATCACGCTCACACCTCTTCCGCTGAATTTGAGAAGCAAAGTGGAAGCGTCAGAAAATCTGTTACACAGGTGATGCTTCACTTACAACAGCCATGAGAACGTTTCTGCCACAGGAGCCAAATATATGTATAAAGTGCTAAAGATAATGACAGAGTGTGCATTACCAGCCTCTCATCGCTGTATAGTTATTGGTGATAAATATGAATCCATGGTGAACTTCACATATCTCACATCCTTTGCTGACTATCAGTAAAGGTGACTCCAGGCAGGGGCAGCTTATCTCCAGCAGTGTACCAAGTTAATTGAAATGAGCTTAAAACCAGCTCAAATGATCAAATTCCTACACACACGACTTTGTTTCTATCTCTTCAGCAATGTGACGGGTGACCTGCAGAATTACAATGTGATGGAAAGTGCCAAGAGAGCTGGTCAGACACATTAGAGGGGGGAAAGAATGGGGAATTTGGTTAAGAAGTGCATTTTATTGCTAAACAATCCCTGCTGTTTGAAAGCTCTGGATGATGATAAACAAAAATACTAATGCAGAATATATTCATTACTAACATCGCCATGAACTGGTATTTACAACATTTGCACTGCTGCTCACCCAGCCTTCCTCAAACAGTGTTTTTCTTTACACTATGAATTTGAGCAGAAACCAAACATTTATGTGTTATCAGGAAAATTGCCTCTTGCTTATCCTGTTATCACAGCACGTGGGGAGTGAAGCTGGGAGGTTGAGGCAGCCGGTCCCACAAAATAATTGACAAAGAACATCCTTGGGCTTTCTGTGCACCAGGACTTGCTGATGGAGGCAAATGTGAGTCATGGTAGAGCTCAGCCCAGCACAACTCTCTGTATCAATTTTAGTGCTAATTCAGCCACCATTTCTTCCCCTTTATTTGGCCCAAACCTTCTTTTTTTTACACCAATACCTTTATTCATGGCCCCCACTAACCCAGATGTGGTAGTCCAGGCTTAAACTGGGTAAACTGAGGCTGAAGAAGATTATGTGTGGAAACAGCCCTTTCTGTAATAAAAGAGAGTGATAAAAGAGATAAAAGAGATAAAAGAGAGTGGGAGGCCCAAACCTGTTTGGTCTCAAACACCTGAGGCCAGGGGTGATGCCCCTGACTCTCTCCCCTGGTTTGGAAGCAAAACACACACCTTGGAAAGCTGCTGAGACCTTCCCTCAAAGCACCCACCACCCTTTAGGAAGAGCCTCCTGTGTTCATCATGAATGCAAATAATGGATGCAATTTGTGTACAACAAATGGTCCTTTGGACAATCAGCAAGAGCAATAATTATATTTCGAAAAATCACCCGTGAATCAGATCCTCTGTTTGCAACGATTGTATTGCTCAAGAGGAGGTCTTAGATCACTGTGTTTCTCCAAGCTAAACCACTCTCCTCATGGTAACAAATAAATGCACTTGTTGTGGTGTACTTGGTTCTCATAAGGACAATTACGCAAGGACAGCATCAGAGCTGCCAGAAAATGAAATCAAGGGAGGAGGCAGCGGTTGCCAAAGCTGAGCCTGTACTTTATGAAATCCAATTCTCTCCCAAAGACACAACTCCAGCCTGGCAATATTTGCAGAGGTGACACAACTCCCAACATATCCCTGTGTTGTAAAATTCATCGAGGGCAGGAGAAGACAAAAAAACCTCCCAAACAACAACAACAACAAAACCCCCTCAAACACTGCACCATTTAAGGAGAGGACTTTAAAATAAATGCACAATGAAAGGTTATGCTGTCATTAAAGGAGTAGCCAACACTTTCCAGCATGAGTTAACACAGTGCTGCACAGACACTTTGCATTTGCAGCTAATCTGCCAATGATTAAATGAGCTGTTATTGAGCATTTGCCCTGTTGAACTAGGTTTTTCTTATCCTTATTAATCATTCATTTTGCACTACAGTAGCCTCCTGTCTTTAAGCAAAACATCTTTTTTTTTTCCTCTTTTTTTTTCACTAAGGCAAATTTAACTTTTTTTTTTTTTCCTTTTCTTTCCTCTGGTGCTGCCCCTTCTGATCCCAAGAGCAGATAGCTGAGCAAAAGCATGGACAAAACCTGGGAGAGATCTAAAGAGCGTGGGGAAGCAAATTCTTTTTCCACTCAAACTTCAGGAGTTGAAAGTAGAGGACATGGCTGGAGCCACTAAGCTGTGGTGTAAACACGGCCATTTAAGAGGATTTGCATACCATTTATTAACCTTCCAGAGGAACTACACAGACCCCAGTCAGGGAAAACAACTGTGTACACATGTTCCTTCCATTCTTGTTATCGAAATTCAGCTTCTGCCAGCCACCTCCCAGCATTTTCCACAGGCAGATAAATGCTGGGAATGGGAAGGGGGTGGATGGATTCAGCCTCTCTCCTGTCCCCTTTGGCTTTCTTGGGATCTGGAATTCATTTTTAGCTACATTTTAAGAAGAAAGGTGTGGGCAGGCACCTGCTGTGCTTCAGGTATTTGTTAATGTCCAGAAAGGAAGGTGATCCCATGATCCAGGCAGTCCTGTCAGGAAGGACTGTTGGGTGCTGGGGGGAGGTGGGTGCTGGGTGCTGGTGTGGATCATCTGCAGTGCCGGGGGCTGTGGCAGAGCCTGCAGCACCTCACACATCCTCAGGTTCCTCCATGAGGTCCCAGTCTCACTTTCATCCTAATTTAGGATTTCTCCCTGTGCCACCACAGTTTATACCTCAGTTTCCTTGAGATCCAATGGGGACACCAGGGCCTCCTCCCCTCCCTTGGGCACTCCCAGATCCCTCCTGGCCCTATAAGCACCATCCTTTGCTTTCTTTTTGCTGCATTTACTGCATGCATTTCAAGGTGCTTAATAAAAACTCTCAACAGTGAATTTCACAACCTTCTGGAAAGAAAATTTTCTCTATGCTGGCATAGTACTGAGATTTTTTTTTGGAGAAATACGGAGGAAACAAAAGCAAAAAACTGTCCCCAGAGCAGTAAGTAAATTGTGCACCCACACAGGTTAAGAGCAGACAGCAGGCACACAGACACAAATGGGGTAGGGAGATGTTGGATGGAGAAATTCCAAAGGCACCAACTGCCCCAACTCCCACAGAGCCTGAGTTACATCTCCACAAAACCTCCCAGCCAGCTTTCTTTTGGGATTGGGCTTCATGGAGAGCAGTCAAATGGAGGGGGTACAAAATACCCTGGGACTTAGGAGGTACAGACTCTCACCCCCATCCTGCCATGTCTTTGCAGAGCACCAGAGTCCCTCCAGTTTCATCTGCACCCCCTGGAGAAACGGCCAGAGCCTTGATCCTACAACCTGCACTTTCTTGGAACCATTGATGGCTTTTACCATGGCAGTGTCTTGGTGCCCCTGTGCCTCAGCAGGAGTCCTGGTGTGCTGGCACTGCATGGAGATGGATGAATTTCCACAAATTTCCCTGGAAAGCCCAGATTTCTATCCCTGAGAATTCTCTGCACCATTCCAGAGAGTGAAGGCGTGAGCTGAGTTTGGAGCTGGGGGAGAATGGGGATGAAGATCAAACATCATCACAAAGGTGTCAAAGGCACCAGGGAGCCCCCAGCCCCTGCTCCTCCCCCACCACACTCACAAACACTCTCCTACTTCAGAGCTCAATACATGATGTTATTGGCTTTAAATAAATAAATAGATAAATAAATAAAAACAGAAAACAAAGCTTGTTATAAGGGTTTTTTCCTCTGCAATTTCTTCTATTTTTTTCACTTTAAACACGTTTCATTCACTTGACTCCTGGGTTTGAAGCTGGATTTACTAATGTATTTTTTTGCTTTAGTATAACAGCATGTTGTAAAGTTTACTCTGCAAGCACTGTGTAGGAAAAGCTTTATATTAAAGCTCTATAAATGATTTTTCATTGATTTTTGGTTAAACTACAGGACCTATACCATTGTTATAGGGTTTTACAAAACCCTATTGTTATGTGTTTGTTATTCAGGTTATAATTTATTTTAAGAATAACTTCTTTAAACTCTTAATGTAACAAAATCCACCTTCATAATAGCTACACTACCACTAAAAATCCAACAACACCTTCCAAAACCCGAGGTGATCGTACAATTGAGGAAGAAATCCTGACATCCAATATGCTAAGGATATTTTTTGAAAGTGTAATTAATGTAAGACAGAAAGCAAAAAAGAAAGTTCTGAAATCTCTCCCAGCAATCACATACTTCACAGTGTACTACAAATGCAGTTCCAAGGGCTATTTTTAGCCTGGCACACACGGGTATATTGTTACCCAGCCTGCTGCTTGAAGTAATTTTAAATATCTTTCTGATCAAAGAAGATGCTATATTCAGGAGCAGGCACAGAAGTCATCCTTATCTTGCATTCTCCATGAGAACATTTGACCTTCCTGATTTGGGTTTGTTTGACAAGAATTTGCTGGCTGCTGGAAGATCTGCATCTCATGTAGAATGATTATAATAAAAGTTGGTATCACAACCCCTGCACAGAGCAGCATTCTCTTCACCTACCAAAAGGTGACATTTTCCAAGCTGTTACCTAGAGAGCAAAGGACAAATGGAAAAGATCAGTCACATAAAAGCAGCATTATCATAACATCCCATGGCAATTTCAGGGTCCTTTGAAGGCCAGATGCTTCTGCTCCATATCTAAATTTCCCATAATAAGAGACTCAATGGAAACACAAACGTCGCAGAGTAAGAAATCCTGGCTAACCTGCAATTTCAAGTAATTTTCTGTTTAGAGTTGGTCAATGTTTTTCTGTGTGAAAGTGGAACGTTTTCCCTGCTGCGCCAAGGAGAGACAACAAAACATCGTGAGTGAAGTTGTACAAAATGCAGTCCCAATCTGTCTGTGGATGGATTGGGACCTTTGGACTGGCTCAGCTGGGTGNTCCAGTGAAGTTGTACAAAACATTGTGGACGGATTGGAGCCTTTGGACTGGCTCAGCTGGGTGGGAGCTGCAGCTGAGGAGCTGCAGGTGAGGCTGAATTCCCTCAAAGGGCAGGAATTGTCTGGCAGGATCCCACCTCATTCCTGGCAGCTGCTTCACAGCAAACACAAGACACCCTAGGACTGATAATCCAAAAGCAGCCTGGACACGGGGAAAGCTTTTTGGTGGTTTCTTCCCATGCCAAAGCACACAACTTCCAATGCTTTTTAAAAATGTTTGGTTCTGCTGCAACACATTGGGTATATCTGTTGTTGGTGCTCAGTGCTCAGACTCTTCTGAAGCCTCCAAAGTTTGCAAATCAAGGTTTAGAGTGAAACCCAAGAAAGGCCAGTCCCTCACAAGACCTGAGCATGGTTTGGGCTCGGCAATGAGCAGCCTCTGGGTACACCCCCAGCAAGCTGACATATTCCAGACTCTGCGAGCTCCATTTCCTTGCACAGATGGCAACCTTGCATGGAAGGTCCACAGCGAACTCTAAAACTGTCATTTCAACCAAACCCTCGTGTCAGCCCTGCCTTTCTTAGGCCAAAATCATGCCAGACTATCTGCAGGAGCTGGGGAAAGAGACTGGCTGTAGGAGAGTGCAAACTGACTTCATTGGAACTACTGCCAAGCCAGGCTGACGGAAATAAGAGGAAAATCACTGTCCTCCAGCCTGAATTCCCAAAGGAAGCAGAGCCTTTGCACAGCCCTGCTTCCCACTTGCTCAGCCAAAAGAGAACAAAAACAGATAAGGAAGGCAGGGGACAACATCCACAGAGTCTGACCAATGCAGGTATCTACCTGGCCTTGCTCTGCTAAATCATCTCAAAATGTAGGCTGGTTTCCTGGTTGTTGTTCTTTATTTATATTTTTTTTTTTG
>VZTH01018632.1:186008-208897 GCA_013397815.1 Aleadryas rufinucha
TTTCTTTTTGTTTTTTTTTGTTTTTGGGGGGGGGGGGGGAATAGAAAGGAAAAAGAAAAAATCGATTCTTCTATGATTTACGGTGGGGTTAAGGCAAACGTGAAGCCCATGCTAAGGCTGCTCATCTCATGATAAGGCAGCAAAAAGGTCAACAAATTACTCTCTCCCTAATGGTCCATTTGAACCAATGAAAACAGGATATTTTATCCTCCCGGGTCAGGCCTGCTTAGAAATCCTACGTCCCCTTCCCTCCTTCCCTCCTCAGCCTCCCCCCATACCCCCTTCCCTCCCTCCCACTCCCAGCCCCTTTCTTTTAACTCTCTATCTCTGATCCTCCAAGGTGACCTTTTCTCCCACTCCTAATACCAAATTTTCTGGCTGAGTGACGCTGAGCGCTGCTGCCGCCCTGGCCGGGGGTCCCTGGGCTGCAGGGGCCGGGTTTGGAGCTGCAGCCCAGCCTCGGGACGGGCTGGACCACGCTGATGCTGCTGTGCCGAGCGGGAGAAGGATCCAGAGAGGGAGCGATGGAGGGGGGGAAGCCCTGCGGTGCCTGCCCTGCTTGGGAGAGGTTTATTTGGCCATCGGAGCCTCATCAGTTGTAACCTCGCAGGGGATGATCCAGGGTTCTCCTGCTTTAGCCAGAGCTGGAGCAGCGAGCGCTAACTGCTGCCTATTAGGAATAGCTATCACATCTAATTGTTATCCTTGCTGCTGATTGAGGGGGGAAGTGGAGGGATGGGAAGTTCAGCCGGGTTACATGATGCAGTTTTAATGAGTCTCTCTTTTTCTTTCCCTTTTCTTCTTCCATTTTTTTTCCCCCCTGGCCTGGCTGTTTTAATATGGAAATATAGTAAATTCTAACAAAATCAGGCTGGCACGCAGAGCACAGACCGAAGGCAAACCTCCAGGAGGCTTTCAGCAGTGGCTGGGCAGCAATAGCAGTACAGAAGCAATTAGTTCCTTAAGTTCTTTAGTGCAGGGCCTTTGGAAGGGGGTGGACACTAGATTAAGCCCTGCTTCATTTGCCTATTTATTCAGCTGTCAGAAGGCTGAAAGGGTTAAATCGTGTGTTGGAGCAGAAAGCGTCCCCAGAGCCCGCTCCCGAGTGACCGTCCCCGGCACACAGCGCTGGCTCCACCGCAGCACCGCCGCTCTCTGCAGCCTGACCCCACGCATTAAACAGTTAAAAATGCACCTTTTCCCCTCTCCCAGCAGATGCGGAGCTGCGTGGTGGGGCGGCAGCACAACCTGACTCAGCAAAGGCTCCTGATGCCAGCGCAGCCCCATCGGTGCTGGAATTTACCCCAGCAGAGGCGAGCGGAGCCCGGGGCTGCTCCCAAAGCCAAACACTCGCTCTGCAGAGTTAGCCCCAGTTTAGAAAAAGAGGATTTCTGAGCTGGGGTGCATCTCTGACACCGGGAGAGGCTGGTACACAGCGACGGACTCTCCGTCTCTAAATAATGGAGAGATTAAGCTCCACGTTGGGATCTGGTTTGTATTTGTTTCTCGCCTTGCTCCCCCGTCCCTGCAGTCGTGTGTGTGTCTGAGCCGTGCATCCCAGGGCTGCCCTGCACATCCCAGCTCGTGTTTTCTACATCTCATCAGAACCAGATTAAAAAAGTTAACTCTCCCAGTGTAGTTGTTTTGCTTTGTATGCCTCGACGCACACACTGGGCATCAATTGTGTCTGTACCAGGGAAGGTTTTAATTACAGAATCATGTTTGTGGTGCATGACCAGTTTATCCCCAATATAGGTCACTAATTTGGATTCTCTTTTGGCTGGAGGATCCCGTAGTGCTGCTCGCTGTGATGTCTGGCAGCTCATACCCAACCCCAGAGCTTTTGCTCTTTCTCTCTGCGTTGTTGGAGACACAAATTCGAGAGAATCTGTTTTCACAATCTAAGAAATGTGTGTGTTTGGTTGGTTGTTGTTCCAGGATTTTTTTTTTTTCCTTGAAGAATTAAAAATGTAGCATATTTGAAATGTATTTAGAGACAGGGCTCACACACAGTCACACACTCAGAGGAGGGATGCCAGTGCGTATGGAGTATGATAGCTCAAAACACAGAGAGAGCATGTAATGCAATTTTGCTGTAGCATATCATTGAATTTTGTTAATATAATAACCTGAAATAAAGTATTAAGACAGATTGACATGCCTGGGTAGCACAGCTGAGGATTCAAATATTTAAATCCAACATGTTCTAGCTTGTTCCTGCTGAAATCGATGGAAGTTCTCCTTCACAGCTGATTGCAGCGGGGAAAAATGGATCCAGCTTATGCAGAATAATGGCAGGAAGGGGAATGGGTAAGTTCAGCTGAGTTTCCAAATGTTGATTTCTCAGCTCAAATCAGCCCTAATTTCCATTTGACTTTTGGTGGGGTTTGGGGATGGGTTTTGGGGGTTTTTGTTTGTTAGAGGAAAAAAAAGGAAGCTGTTTTCTTCAACATCTATAAATAAAATAGAAATCATCCCAATGCAAGGGAAGAGAGAGGGAAGAGAGTGAAAAATCTGTTTTATCTGCATCTTCCTTTCATGCCTTTCACTTCCTTTGTCACTCTTCTGTTTGCCACTTTATCTACCCAAAGGATGAGACCATATCCTGCTGGAACCTGGGGATTCTCTAAGTCTGCTCACAGCGGACACAAAAACTTCAAACCACGTTTTTGAGCTCCAAATCCGAAAACATAAATATTGCAAGAAGTATCATAGCCTCATGCTCAATTTATGGGTGGTCACATTCTCATTCCAGTCACCTATCTCTGTTCCAAGACCATCCTGAGCAGGTAGTCGCTCTTTTAGCTGCCTGATAACATAATTTTTATTTTTTTTTCCCCAGGATTCTGCAGCTTAATATTAGAAATTTGTGCCTGGGCATTCATTCTCCAAACTGACTTCAAAAGATTTTAGCAACAAGGCACTGGTTCATGTTTCCATCGAGACAACAGAGATGCCCCAGTTAATCACAGGAGAAGGAGGCTCCAACCCAGATCCCAAAAAGCTGAAATCTTTCATAAAAGACTACATCTATTTAAAATTATTTCTACAGAGGGTATTCTCCATCACCCCTCCCCAGGACCATCTCCTTTGATTGACTTTAAACATCATGGAAGATCTGGGAAATAGAAAACTTCTTTAATAAGACTCGCACAAACACATTTAAAGCTCACTTAAAGCAAATGCAAATTTCCATGCTAAAAACTTGCCACTTCAAAATGCTTTCTCAGATTAAGAGCCGAGTTTTCAAAAATAAAGCTGTAGCAGCTACAAAAGCAGACTGGAGAATGTTGCTGGAAATAAGGAGGAAACACCTCTTTTCCTTCAAACAAAACTAAATCAAATGGATTAATGAATGGCGACGAAAATCGACAGGAAGGGTCTTGACATTTCCAATAGGAGCTTTGAAGGGAAAGAAAATGGCAATTCCCAGACCTCCCAAAACAACCCAAAGAAATCCTTTCTGTGGTAGAAGTCTGGAAAGAGGAAAAATGCATATCCCAAAATGCTGCAACACCGCTCAGGGAAGGGCAAGAGAAAACCCTTCCATTATTTCTAGTCTCCTGACTGAAAACTCGACCCAAATGATCTCAGGTTTTATCTACAAGGTCCCTCTGGTTTGTTTTGTTCGGGTGGGGGGTTGGTTTGGTTTTGTGCTGTTTTTTGTTTCAGTTGCGCTTGACAAAAATCGCGAACCTTTTCAGCTGCCGAATCCTTCCTTGCACTGCTCGCAGCATTCCCGGGAAGGTTCATCTTTTGTGGGAAACAAAGAGTTGGGGGAGGCAGACGGGAGCAACAGCCCAGCCCCGCTGCCCCATCCCGCACCCAGGGGGAGGCACAAGTCCCTTGCAGGGTAAGACCTTGCTCAGGACGTTCCCTTTTGCACCTTCCCGGGACAGGAAAATGCCATTCCCTGCCCCCGGACGGCTCCTCCGGGCTCGCTTTTACATTCAAATCAGCCTCCCAGGGCACGGGGCTGGGCGCTCACCCCAAGCCACGAGCCGAAGTGTAACTGCGTGTTCCTCAGCTGGGGGAAAACACCGGGAACACAAATTGAGAGCCCGGATCTCTTCCTGGCGTTATTTCACTGTAAATTTAAATGGCCTTGGCATTGTGAAGCTCTCTCATTTATTTTAAAAGCAGGAAAGATTTATTCCACCCAGAAGTCGTTCAGAGTGGGATGGAGAACAACCAAGACTTGGGGTTTGCTGTTTTCCCAACAACAGCCCAGGTCAGGGCTGCCTCTGGGCTGAATTGCAGAGGGGTTTGGGGTACTTTTATTTCTCTTCCAGAATACTCTCACATTTTTCCTGTATTTCCTACACATCATCTTCTGACATAACTCCTGGTACTGTGATGTGCCATTTACCCCTTTAAAACCCACCTGGGTTTTAAATAGCAGCTTCCAGAGCCATCCCTGTATTTCTTGTACATGCTAAACATAAAAGTCCCTTCATAGGAATTCAGGTTATTTTGCCAAACGTGGGGTCAATCTCCTGGTCACAAACAAAGTGTTGCCATTGAGGACTGTTCTGAGACACAAATAAATACTTAGCATTAACCTCCTCCCTTTCAGAGATGGAAGAACAGGCTGGGGAAGGAAAAATGACCCAAAGACAAAGAACAGACCTGCAGGGAAGCTGAGCTTACTGCTCATGCTCCTGGCTGGCAGCCCCATCCCTGTACCACTACTCAAGCTCTACATCTTTGCAGGGTATGCAACTGGCATATGGAATTTTCAAAAGCAATTTTGTAAAGATGGGCTTCTATTTCTGTGCATGCCATAGCTTTTAATCCTGAGGCAGAAACAACCAATGCCTGAGTTTTGCATGCATGCATATGCATTACCTGGAAAAGGCAGGCGAATGTCAGTTTTGGGTTTCTACCAAAATCTTCCCTTAGCTGAGTTTTTCTCAGAAACTAGAGAACAGACAGAAGCAGAGCCCTTAAAATATGTTTTCGGGATTTAA
The DNA here is from genome assembly GCA_013397815.1 of Aleadryas rufinucha. Taxonomy (NCBI): domain Eukaryota; kingdom Metazoa; phylum Chordata; class Aves; order Passeriformes; genus Aleadryas; species Aleadryas rufinucha. The sequence continues at coordinate 190,979 of VZTH01018632.1, forward strand.
AATGCAAACTGCAGCCTTCCTCCCTTCCCCACTCGTACTTGGGGTGACACTCAGCGCTCTGCGGACTCACAGATCGTCCCCTAGATGCAGCACAAAGTGGCCAAGGTGGACATCATGCCACAGAGGTGAATGCTGAATTTGGGTACGAGCTCTCTGTTGGATAAAAAAAACGTGCAGAGAGAGGCTGGAGAGGAATAAAAGCAGGGATGAGAGATATTCCTGACTGACCTGCTGTTATTTGAATACACAGACTCAGGCTGCGCAGAGAGGCCAGTGCTGGATATTAACACAGAGGAGATTTCAAGCTCTGCCTTCAGGGCTGGAGCTGGACTCTCTTTTGTCATATATTCACATCTCCTTTGTGTACAAGCCATTAGCTGAGGCCATGCCCAGGCTGTCAGGGGTAGGAACAGAGCCACGCACGTGTTGGATCAGGAGAGTGCAGCATCTCTGGGTTTTCATGGACACTCAGCAGCCAGCCAGGGATACCCATTGTTGGACTGAGCTGTACCTGGCTGAGAAATTCCAGTACCACGTCTGAAGCACTCCTTTACTGCCCACTCCCACAGGAACTGGCCCTAAAATCTGGGAGAGCTGTAAACAGCCCTTCTTCTATGAACTAAGATGGATGTTTGTTCATATCTGTTCTTTTAGATGTTTATTGCCCTAACTGGCTTTTCATTAACTCAAGAGCTCTGCTATTAATTTTAATATTCACAGCATTTATGACCTTGTAGCTATATCGTCTGATTCCCTCCATATATACATTCTAGGTCATCAACAGTTTGTTTCATTTTCCCAACACTGGCTTTTAAAACCATCTGACCAGGTCATGCAAATTCCCACAGAGGAGTTCTGAAAAATATTCAGAGCTCGATCTTTCCTGGGCACAGGCACCTCGCTGAAATTTGGGGTGTGTATTCAGGTGTAGAAATTAGATTTGTTGAAATCATGTACTAAAAATAATGTTTTCCTTTTTTTTTTTAAACAAAGGAGTGATTGGCAAAAAGTTGCTGTCTGTATTTTGTGCTTTTAGAATTTCACGGTTCACTTCCATAGGGCTATGTCCAGTTTAAACTTTGGGGTCTGGATAAACTTTTTTCTTCAGACACAGAGGAGAGAAAGAAAGTAAAAGGGACAAACAATTCACCTTTTTGTGAGTGAATTTCTTTTTCCTGTTACTATTTACTCTGACTCAAATGAATCACTTATTCTTTAACCTTTTAAAGGTTTCTATCACCAAGATAGAGAAAGATATTTAAAGTATGGATAACCATCACTTTTCCATTTGTGGCCTGTCTAGAAGCTTCCAGTCTTTGTATCAAACACCCCAGGGATATCGGTGTGGCCCAGGTGTCACCTTCCATCCTCGGCTCGCAGGAGCTGGTTAAGCTCTGCAGATTTCATTGGTATCTGCGTTCACTGATGTGAGGTTTTTAATCTCGTCCTTGGGTTGGCTCTAACTATGATCTGAGCTAAGTGGCAGCAAGGTGAAAGGAAGTGATTAATACTGTTTTCAGTGGTGACTGCATTGAGCCTCTCACTCTGAGGGTCCGTGAGGGATGGCTGTGGTCAACTGTGCACCGCGCAGGATTCGGCTCTGCTAATGCACAGTTCCCTTGAATTATCACACATGCAAGAGAACAACAGAGTCTGAGGGGAAGGAAAAGTCCAGGAATGAAATCAGGCCATAAAATAATGAATTTTCTGCTGGACCAGAACTGTCATGTCGTGGGAAAGGAGCAAACTGAAGAGGCTGAAAGTCAGACTCATCTCCCTTTATCAGCAGGGCAGTGGGGATGCAGGGACAGAGCTCTGGCTACCCCAGCTAAACCCAACACAGACCTTCAGGCATGGAAAACACCCTTCAGACCTTCCATGCCTTTGGCTTTCTTCTCACTATCTTCAGCCTCTCTCCTTGATTTGAGAGGGAGAAAAATCCACTTGGCATTTGCAAATGGCTGTGATTCAATGCAGCGAAGGGTCTCTGCCGCCGCCAGCCTCGCTGAGCCTTGGGAACTCCTTGTGCCATAATGAAATCACATCTGCTGCCGAGTAGGGAGTCAGTGAAGGATGGATGAGTGGGGAGATGCTTTCTCAGGCAGGCTGGGCTCTACTACTTCCCGAGTTTAACATCCATGTGCTGCACCATCTGGGGTGTGCGTTGGCCCAGGCATCTGCCCCAGTTACAGTGACTCTCGCGCAGGTGAGGGGGTGGAGCAGGGTGGCACAAGGACCTTTTTGCAATGGATCAGCTGCCAGGGAGTGAAGGTCCTGATCCTTTTAGGCACTGTCTCACAAAACCCAGTGTCACAAATGGATGCCCTGATTCCAAAGAGAGGCTACAGCGGGCTTGGGAAAGCCCAGAGAAGTGGATGTGAAGGTAAACGACGAATCTCATCACGGATTCATGGTAACAAGTGCCTGCAGAAGTAGCACTCTTAACAAATTTCTCCAAGCTCTTAGAGCATCTTAAGAGGAGATCGCTCTGTCGCTTGCTTTATGGGTCTGTGGAGGATCCGACTGGGTAAGAAATGCACATATTTAAGTTTATGGGAAGCTAAACCTAACATTTAGTGCCCAGCTCTGTTCATATTTAGCTCTTTGCATTCTGAGGTATATTCCTGCCATATGGGGCATTCTGGCTGACCAAACCAGAATGGGTTCTGTAATTATTTAATTGCTACAGCAGGATGATACCTGTTATTAATATTATAAATAATAAACAATATGTCTTAATCTATAAACCCTAAAGAGCAAGTCAGACAGATGCATGGGGGAAAAAAAAAGAGCAATGTGAAAAATACATCCCTCCAGTAAAGATGAAACAGTGGCACTGTAGGAGTCAGGGAAATGGAAATACTGGGAAAATAACAGTTTGGTCCCTGCCTTGTGCTGAATCTGCACAAACACACACCATATGAAATAGTCTCTGTCCTGAGGACTTAAAATTCATGGCTTAGGCTGAGTGAGAAAATGCCTTTATGATCTCTCTCTCTCTCTCTTGTGTCTGACTGAGGAAAGATCTTTAGGGGCAGAAAGAGCCAAGCCAGTAAATTTTATTGTCTCCAGCTGGATTTTCACCTCCATGCCCACCGAGAACAGCTCGCTCACAGAAAAGGTTTGCAGAGGGAGAGAGGGCAGGGACTGCCAGAGAGAAGTACAGGAGCAGAGACCAGCACAAGGGAAAGAGAGAGCAAGAAAAGAAAGAGGCAGGACAAGGTCTCTGTTCATCTTTTTCCAAGGGACAGTGGAAATGCTTTAGGGGGACAGGGTGGGAGAAGCCAAGCAGGGTAAGAGGCAGGGCTGGAAGTGATAAAGAAAGGTTTCACTGCCAGTGAGGGTGACATTCAACTAATCTTTCCCTGCTGGCAGTGAGCCGAGCCTGGACCTGACATCTCCACAGGCAGGTCCTACATGGGCTCCCAGCCACAGCCACCTCCCCAGCTCTTCCTTCCTCTCATGTCTGTGCAGAGCAAGAGAAGGGACAACGTTTACTGTGTTTGATTTCTATGTAAGAAAAGAGTGACTTGGATAGAAACCACTCAATATCTCTTAACCCCCCACCACATCTCTCCTAGAAAAACTCTCGTCTTTACTTTTTACTGCCTCCATCAAATGAGAAGCAGAAGTTCCCTCAGTGCTGGAGAGCCTGGTGTGGATACCCATCCCTCTGCTCTATCACCCTGTCCCTTCCAGCTCTGGAGGCACCCGCTCACATCTCCAGCCACAAAGCCAAGGAAAGTGCTTTAACCCTGAGGATTTTCCCTGAGTACCTTGGGAGAGGCTGGGAATTTTGGCAATGAGGAGGGAAAAAAGATGAGATAATAATAAGAGGAATAAGAATACCCAAGCACAGAACTCCACATGAATGAACTGCTCCAAGGTCATCTGGTAGATGGCATGGAGACAGGTGGGACAGATTTCCTCCCTGCTCCCTGTCCTCTAATGAAAGATGCACTTTAATGTGCTGATTTCATTTGCACCAACTTCTTTTAAGTGCAAAGCAAATGCAGAAACTCCAGAGATTTGCTGCACTGCTAAAAAAAAACTTCAGTAAATAATTAGCTTAAGTCATGCATTTATGTATGAAACTTTTGTGGTGTTTACAAATTAATAATAGTAACAGACCTTGTGTGGTAGGGTCGGGGCAGTGGGTTTACACCTCATCCCTGATTTCATCAAAATTGTCCAGCAAAATGCATATTCTTTTATTCTAGGGTGTTGGGGATGGCACAAGGAGAGAGAAGAAATAAATCTCACTGGGACAGTGTGGACAGGAGTGCCTGTTTGCTCTGGGAAGGATTGGAAGAAGAAAAGAAGTGGATTGCTGCGGTACATTAATTGTACAGGAACTGCAAAATGGCTGAAAACAGAGGGATGGTATTTATAAAGCTGTCTAGTTTTGAAAAGATCAAAGGCAGAGGTAGAGAAATAATCCGTTGGACGTGTCTAATTGCAAAGCGTATATTGTAAAAAAAAAAATAAAATTAAAATTAAAATTCATAAAAAAGAAATCCCTGGTTGTTTCCTCTGGCTCCTGCCTCTGCCCGGGGCTCGGTCCGCACGGCTGGGCAGGCGCTCACCGGCAGCCGAGGCTGCAGCGCTCCCTGCACCGCCCTGCCCGCTGTGACAGCGAGGGTGTCCGCGGGAAGGACAAACCCGGAGCGTCTGTGGAGGAGAGGGCCGGGAGCAGGTCACCGGGCCACCGGCTGTGACACGCAGGGCTGTCACTCTGGGGACGCACCAGACAGATCCACTCAGGGCTCGATTTAGGGAAAAAAACCGAGTGCCCTTTGATGGGTGATGGGGAGAGGCCGGATCCCCTCGAAAGCCACCCCCAAGAGCTCGGTGGCTGCGTGGGCTCTGCAGTTTATCCATCCCAAACTGCGCCCCGTCTCCTTCCAAATCCACCCACCGCTGTCCCCACTGCCCCGGGAGCCAGGACAGCGGCCACTGGCTGGAGGGAGCCCCGAGGGTTAGGGAGGGGACAGGGGCAGGCAGGGACAGGCAGGGCAGGGGCAGGGTGGGACAGCCAGGGCCAGGCAGGCACAGGAAGGACAAGGACACAGGCAGAGCAAGGACAGGGCAGGGACAGGCGAGGCAGGGAGAGTAGAGACAGGCGTGGGGGAGGCTGAGGGGAGAAACAGAGCCTGTGTCCCTGCCTTTTGGGCCAAGCACCGTGTCCGGGGCCGGCTGTAGGAGCGGAGCGGCACAGACCCCCCCTGTGCCCGCAGGCGGCCGCGGAGGGCAGGGAGGGATGCCCGCAGCCCCCGGGCACCGCGGGGACGGGAGAACCCCCAGTGTCCACCCAGCGCTGCTGTTCCCCATCTGAAAAGGGGAGAAAGCGGCTTCCCTGGGCCCGCCCCGAGCGCTCCCCGGAGCCGGGAGCGGGGGGCGCAGCCGCCGGTCCCCCCGAGGGTCCCCCCGGCCCCGGGGCTCCCGCGGCCGCCGCCCCCTCACCCCGGCGCTGAGCTGAGGTAGAGACTCAAAAGAGCAATTTCACAATCGCCTATTAAAATGAGGCTGGGCGGAATTGCATTTCCCCGTCCCTTTAATCCAATAAGTCAGAACTTCTTAACTGATTAATTACAAAATTAATGAGTAAAATGGCAGCGTTTGGGTGAGGCGGGATGGTGAGGGATTTTATTTTTTTTTTAATGTTGTACTCTTTAAAAAGACTGATGGAAATAAAGTTACCTCAAAGCATCAGGGTGCTTTGATGCCTATAATAGCAATTTGGTTATTACATTAATAGATTTCCTCTTTATTTTTAACAAGGCATTGTTAAATATGGTCTTGTTTTGTCTGAAGGAGGAACATTGGAGTTTGCATTTCCCATTATACGAATTCTCCCCGTGCAAAGAATTATTTTGCATTATTTCTCTGCCTTAGATCTCGGCATTAATGTGAGATGATCAGCGCATTTCACGGGGGCAGCAGTACTGGCAAAGCCCCAAACCCGAGTATCCCCCGGCGTCCCAGCACCCCTCCCGCAGCACCAGGGCTCGCGTTTACAAGCTCACTTTTCCCTCTGGAAACTACAGCATCCAACTCAGCACAACCGACCCCCGAGATGAACCCCTCTACCCAGAATCCCAAACAGGCAGGGCTGATGGTTTGAGACAGCACCAAGGCAGCTGTTCAATGCACACAAAATGTATGTTTCCCCCCGCTAAAACTCCGCTGGAGAAAACACGGAGGTGACGCTGCAGCAGCAGAGATGCAGGAGTTTTACTCTGTCGTAATCAACTGTGAGGTGCCTTCCTTTCATTCAGCGATTGTCACGCTTGTCACAGAGGAGTGCCAGGCAGAGATGTCTGCCGGGGTGGTATCCGCAGGTACCTGCACTGGCTTTTCCCCACCGCGGCCCCAGCTCGGGATGCTGTGGCTCAGGGGCTGCTGCAGCGGCTCGGAGCAGTGCCGGGAGCCGCTGCCGGGCTGTAACACGAGCTGAACGTGTTTGGGAAGCTCCCTTGGGTCAAACGGGCTCCTACCTCCATTAGGGACTCGTATTTTTAGGGCAAATCTATAAGGAGAAGTGAAACTTGAGGTGGGTGGCAGATCTTTTCTCCTTCCCTAAGTGCTTTTGGTAAATAAAGGAAGGGGGAAAGGGGAAGACAGGGACGCTCAGTAAAGCACTAATGGGTATTTGTCCCCTCAGCAGTTGCTTGGAGAGTGGCATCAGGCACAGGAAGGTGCCTGCCCCCTTTACTGGGACCTTTGCTTCAGATGGGCTGATTTGGTGAGCGAGGGGGGAAACCCACAATGCCAATCCTGTTTTCTCCCCATTCCTTAGGGTAAAACAATCTCTCCAAAGTCCTCATAGCCAGGATCACATTCCTGGGGACGGCTCAGGATAAACACATTTCCCAAGAGCAAAAAAACCCAATCAGAAATTCGATGTGCTTTCTTTTTTTTCCCTTTTTTCCTAGAAAAAAGCTCTTTCCGTAGCCTACCTGGGGGCACTCCCTAATTCCAGACTGCTCTCCCAGGCACTGAGTATTAAAGATACCTGTGGGAAGGGGTGTGGGGTTAGAGGGAGGGGGTGCAGGGATGCTCCAGCCCCATTGAGTGGGGGGCTCCAGCTCAGCCTTGTCTCAGCCCTAGCTCAGTCACCGCTCCCGAGTGGAGGAATGACCGAGCTGAAAGCACTGCTCAACTGCTGCAGGGGAAGCCGAGGGAACAACACCAGAATTCACACACAGAACAGGGAAACAACACCTCTGAGGGCAAGACATGTCCTTGTGGCTGGACAGATGGACAGCAGCACCACCGGCCCGGCTCGGAGCCCGTGGGAGCTGTAGGGGTTTTACAGATACATTCCATGAAATATCTCCGTGAAGTCAATGTGTCCTGCAGGCTCTGAGTGAGGCTGCACAGACACAGCTGGGGGGATGCGGAGCACGCAGGGCGTTACAGCATCAGCTCACACGCAGCCTGGCCATACAGAGAGACGTGCCACCCCACTGTATATGTGTTATATAAATATATAAATAAACCCCGGTGCACTCAGCATATCCATCAGGAAGGAGCTGTAAAGCTGCCCCAACACATGGGCAGTGTCACACACGTGGGAGAGGGGCTGTGGCTGTGCCCCCCTGAGCTGTGCGGGAATTTGTTCCCGTTTTCCCCCCACGAGGCAGATCCGTGCTTGGCTGTGGGGTGCCCTGAGCAGATGGTGGGGAGCAGGGCAGGGCCACCAGGCCTGGGGGGGGTCAAAGGCTGTGTCAAGGGGTGGGGAGAGCCCTGAGCACCCCCTCCTGCACCTCCCCACCCAGGATGAACATCCACAGCTGGGCTGAGATGCAGGGGTGCAGGGGAAAGCAAAGCCACAGGGATGGGGATGGAGGGGAAGGAATTGTGGGGGGGTAGCAGCAGCCAGGGATGTGTCCAGCCCCTGCACCCCCTTTCCCAGCGTTCAGGGCCCGTTCAGAGCCAGACCCCCCTCCCACGGCCCTCAGTGCACACAGAGCCTGCACCCGGTTTCCCAGAGCCATTTCCCAACATTTTTCAGAAGCCCCGTTAAATAAGTGGCGAGCAGTATTTAAACACAGCACTGTAATTATTAATTCCCCCCACATCCCCCCCTTGAAATGCGAGGGTTTAATTGGCTCCAAGACGAGGAAGCTACGAGCAGCGTTATAAAATGAACTGACCCCACGAAATGATGCAACATCTGGAGGCAGGGCAGGCGGGGAGGCAAGAGCATCTCTGCGGAGCATCCGTACGTGCAGCCTGCGCCGATGGGAAGGGCCCTACGGAGCTGCATCCCAGCTCTGCCTCGGCAACCCCGTGCTAAGAAAGAGAAGCCCCTTGGTGCTTACCTGCCCGCGGCGAGGCGCGTCCCCTCAGCACCTGCAGAACAGGAGCTCTCTCCTTTCAAACAGCCCTAAAAATTTCCCCCTAAGTCCACCCGGGTGATTATTTTTTTAGAGCTAATCAAGGAAATAAAGTTAAAGAGGAGGAGAGTTCCTCTTGTTTGGGGTCTGATTTGGGAGAAGGAGGGGGTGGGGGGAGTTAAAGAGACCAGTTGCTGCCCACTGCTTTGACCAGTGAGGGATTCAACCCTTATTACCATTTTGTTTTTGTCCAGATTTGCAAGTAGGGCCCCCTGCATTCAAATCATCGCCCTCCATCCTTATTGTAAAGGACAGGCCTTAGTGGGCCCCCTTTGGATTGTCCTCCATTAACAATCCCTTCTTTTGTGGAGGTGTTTCTTTTTCTATTCACACACATCGCTGATGGTACTTCAGGCCCAGCTCTTAAAGAAACTGTTTGCAAAATTCTACCTTTCCACACACTACTCCACAAGGAAGCGGGCAACTGTAGTTAGGAAAACATTATTGAGGCTCGTAATTTAATTAAAAATGCTAAAGCTGGCAAAGGGGAAGGGAGAGAGGGGAAAAGAGCATAAGGGTGCAAAAGCAGGAACCAGGTTTATTTTCTCTTTGAGCTCTGCAGTCCCTGCACAGGCGGGGCTGGGGGTGTGGGGCAGTGCTCACACTCCTGCCCGTGCACACCCAGAGTGTGCCAGCCTGCACAGGGACACGGGGACAGGGGCTGCCCACGGCTGTCTGTGTGCCACGCTCCCGGGCCAGGCACACATGAGGCAGCCAGACACCCTTAAGCAAATCACGTTTTTAAAATGTGAATGCAAGCTCGGACATGCGTGGACAGAGCCCGAGGGGCACGGCTGTGCAGCGGGCGCCCGCAGCTGCCGGCTGCTCGGGGCAAAGCCCTCGTCTGGGGTGGCTGTGGGGCGGGGGTTGCACATTGCACCCCGTCAGCCTCCTCCTGAGAACCTCTCACTCGAGGAGTTTAGGCTGAAAGAAAGCTGCATCCCGCTCAGCATCCTCGCTCTCAGAAAGGCTCAGAAGCACGTCTGCAGCGAGGACGCCCTTCCTTTGGTTATTGTTGTTATCCCCGTCGTCAACAGATCTGTAAATGTTCAAAGAACAACACGACTTTAAAAAAAAAATCATAATAATTCAGCTGGCGAAGCAGGGCAGAGCCTGACCTCCGGCTCCATGGATGAGTGCTTCGCTGGGACCCCTGCTGAGCCAATGTGGACCTTCAACATCAACTCAGAAATTGGTGTGATTTGCCTGGGAAACCAGCAGTCATAGAGCAACTGGCCTTGACAAGATGAAGAGGAAATGTATAGAAGACGTTTAATGGGTCGCAAAAGGAGGAGGGGGGGAGAAACTCAGCCTGGAGTGCTGCATTTTATATGTCTGGAGGGGCCCTTCTGCAGGAAGGGAAGGAGCAGGGCTGGGGAGGGGAGACTTTCTCAGGTTGGGCTTCATTTCCCAGCCATCAGAAGCCATCCGGGAACGCTCTGCCCTGCAAAAGGTTATTTCCCTGTCCCTGGCTGGGACTCAGGCCCGGGCTGGGCTTCCAATAAACCCAGTGATTTCTTTAATGTCAGTGAATAGCTGAAGGCAGCCCGGCTGGCGAGGCTTTGTACATAGACGCACTGGGCTTGGATTATGCACGCCTAATCGCCTAATTTTCTTCGAGTGATCTGGATGCCGTACTCTTGGGCTGTGGAACATTTTATAAATAGCTGTGCTTGGAGTTAATATGATTTACTGGAGAAAGACCAGTTAAGCAATTCCCCACCTAAGTAGAGCAGTAATGAACAGGCTCTGGAGAAGATGCCTTCCCCACCGGCTCCAAGAGGGGGTGGGCAGGGAAGCGGGGATGCAGAGAGGTGATGTTTATTTGTGTGCGTGCACAGAGTGTCATTGATTTTTAATTGTATTAAAAGAATTGCAGTAGCCACAGGCTGCCTCTAGGACTGGACTTCTCCCTCAAATATGTGCAGTGAAGCTGTGGCCTCCCCCTCCTGCTAATGCTTGTGCTGCTGCAAAATCCCACTGCGGGAGCCAGTGGAGACAGCAGAGCCCTACCCTGCTGCACATCTCTTCCCCTTCCTCTTCCCTTTTACTTCCCTCATCCCTTTCTCCTTCCCTTTCAGAAGCCAAGCCAAACCAGAAGGTCTCCTTGCTGCCCTGCTTCCCATTTTGAGGAAACTCCATGGTCAGGGGGTGCCAGCAGAGCCAGGCTGAGCCCTGAGGGGCAGGAGCACCACTTGGCCTGTCCCCTCCACCAGGGGTTGCAGCCTTGGTCAGGAGAGTCAGCAGTGCCTGGAAACCCAGGGAAGCCACTGCTGAGCACAGCGACCCCCTGCCACCACCACTGAAGCCCTGAACCAAAACCACCAGGATTTCAGTGAGAACCCCAGCGGGGTCTCATGCAGGGACCTCTCTCCTCCCCGTTCCAGGGAAAATACACCCTGGGACAATGTCCTGGATCTTGGGGGAGCATTGCTGGGATCAGGGGTGCTCCCTGGGGAAGAAGGGGGCGATCAGCAGGTTAGAAATGTTGAAAACAATACTTAGAAAATGTAAAAAGGAGAAATACACAGGCTTCAAATGCTGGTGGTATGGAGAAACTGTGNTGATTGATCCAACCAAATAAACATCTCTAGGGAAAGGGGGGAAGGAAGAAAAAAGCCTTTCTGCAGCCTGGAGCCCGAGAGGGGAAGCAGGTAATTAGCTATGTGATGGAGCAATCCTCTCCTGCCGAGGAAATTCTTGACACCAGAATTCTGCCCTGAGAAACCAAGTGTGACCCAAGTGAGGATTTTTTTTTTCCCCCTTCCCCTTTTTAAAATTAAGATCATTATATGTTTTTTAAATGTCAAGCCCAGGAAGAAGTGGCGGGGGGGGGGTTGGGGAGCTGCAGGCATTCTTCACTTCAGAAGCTTGANGAGTGTCATTGATTTTTAATTGTATTAAAAGAATTGCAGTAGCCACAGGCTGCCTCTAGGACTGGACTTCTCCCTCAAATATGTGCAGTGAAGCTGTGGCCTCCCCCTCCTGCTAATGCTTGTGCTGCTGCAAAATCCCACTGCGGGAGCCAGTGGAGACAGCAGAGCCCTACCCCGCTGCACATCTCTTCCCCTTCCTCTTCCCTTTTACTTCCCTCATCCCTTTCTCCTTCCCTTTCAGAAGCCAAGCCAAACCAGGAGGTCTCCCTGCTGCCCTGCTTCCCATTTTGAGGAAACCCCATTGTCAGAGGGTGCCAGCAGAGCCAGGCTGAGCCCTGAGGGGCAGGAGCACCACTTGGCCTGTCCCCTCCACCAGGGGTTGCAGCCTTGGTCAGGAGAGTCAGCAGTGCCTGGAAACCCAGGGAAGCCACTGCTGAGCACAGCGACCCCCTGCCACCACCACTGAAGCCCTGAACCAAAACCACCAGGATTTCAGTGAGAACCCCAGCGGGGTCTCATGCAGGGACCTCTCTCCTCCCCATTCCAGGGGAAATATACCCTGGGACAATGTCCTGGAGCTTGGGGGAGCATTGCTGGGATCAGGGGTGCTCCCTGGGGTAGAAGGGGGTGATCAGCAGGTTAGAAATGTTGAAAACAATACTTAGAAAATGTAAAAAGGAGAAATACACAGGCTTCAAATGCTGGTGGTATGGAGAAACTGTGCCCAAGGCTGTCCCTGGCTCTGTGCAGCAGACAGCAGAGACTGGAGATGGGGATAAAGTGGTCAGACCTGAGCTCCCCAGCCCAGGCTGGCAGGGGCAGGGCAGGGACAACATTTCTGGGGGGGAGATGCTGGCTCATTGGTCACATCCCGTCTGAGAGGTAGGAGACACCTCCCCCGTGGTGGGGCAGGAGCGGGTCCCCCATCCCCATCAGGATGACCCCCCCACCCCAGTTGTGCCACCTCAGCAGGGAATGAGCTGTGNGTGGCGGGGTGGGGGTTGGGGAGCTGCAGGCATTCTTCACTTCAGAAGCTTGAATGTTTCAAAGTTGCTGCTGTGCTGTTAGCTGACGGCTATTGTGTGTGTTTAAGGCTGGGGGGGGCCTGGGGAGGGGGCTCGGACCCCCCGTTGGTGTGGATTTGCTGTCCAAAGACCGTTAGAAAGAGGCAAGAATGAATGAGATTGAATGGAATTGTAATGCACAAGGCCCTCCTCCTTTCTCAAGGAGCTGGGAGGCCAGGAAAGCGAGTCGTGGGGAGAGCAGGCAGCTTTCCTCCACATAGGAAGAGGCTTTGCAAATCAGCAAATTGTATATTTCTAGGGGAAGAGGGGAGGGAGGGGGGTTATTTTTTTTTTTTTTTTTACAGATCTGGAAAAAAAATAAAAAAAGCCCTGCAGCAGCTAAGAAGACCAAAAGGAGACAGAGAGAGAAAAGAGGGAGAGGAGACTTGATAGAAAAATCTGATTCCCAAACCTCTTGTAAGTGTAATTACTTTCTAAGAAAATGAATTGCTTTCTAAGAAAGATAAAAAAATGTAGAAGGATGTCTGAAATTATATCAGGGACCAAACTCTGTTGATGCATTTCCTACACAGAGAGATTTCTGGGGCAGGAACCAGAGGCCTAGAACCTGCGAAACCTTTGTCTGAGATTTGAAAGAGATCTGGGCTTCATTTTAAAGAGATTTTGCTTTCTCCTCCAGGCTGTGGGTCAGCTCCGAGGCGATGCTCGGGCTGGCGACGGGGCAGCGGCCGCTCGGCGCTGCTCCGGTGCCTGGGCCGCATCCCGGTGGCAACAGACAGACAAAGGCTGGTTATTACTGACTTGCTCAGCAGAAATGAGGAGGGGGATGAGATTTTGGGGTGGTTTTGAGCGCTCTGCAATGTGTGTGTGTGTGTGTGTGTGTGAGCACGTGTGTGGTGTCTGTGTGTGTGTGTGCGTGTCAACTTGTCCAGGACAGGGCTGAGCGCACGTTTTCCACGGTTTGTTGTGCCGCAGTTGATTTGGGGTTCAATCTTGTATATTTTTGTGATGTGGTCATCTATGCATGGTGGAGCAGGGGCTTGGAAATGGAAGGAAAGTGGAGGCATGTTGCTTGTCTCTGGGATTTCTTTGTTCGGGGAACAGTAGGTGGTAGGTTTAAAACGGCAGAGAGCGACAGAGGAGGAGAAGAAGAAAGAAACGAAAAAGGAAAAAAAAAAATGGCCCTTTACGAATCATCTGACTATTTTCTTCTGGGATGGAGAAATGCTGCATTAGAGATTAAGGAAGGGCTGTGCTTAAGACAAAATGTCTCACTGGAAGTGTTGGTAAAATAGCAGCCAAACCCAGCCTGCCTTTCAAGCCTGGGATCAGGAAAAGGCTGCAGGGCCGCAGAAGCGGGGGATGAGCTGGTGAGGGTATTTAATGGTAAACTTTCGAGGGGCTGAGCCGATGGTGGGTTTGTTTTAAAGGAGAAATAAACCCTGCTGCCAGCCTGCCGAGCAGCAGCGCTCCCCCCCCACCACCATATGACATCGCTCAGTCACTACCGCGGGGCTTCGCAGTGACAGGAGGCTCAAAATACCCCAACCCCGCTCCGCCGGGGGAGGGGAGAGGAAAATCAACCCCTCGGGTTTTCGGGGAGGATTCGCGGGGGGGACAGGGGCAGCTGGAGGAGCGAGCGCTCGGGGACAGACAGACCGACAGAGCCAGCTCCCCGCAGGGCCCTCCGGCCGGGTGCGGACCCGTCGGGAAGGGCACGGAGGGAAACACCGCCTCCTTCGAGGCGAGAAACAACCCCGGGGTGTCCCGTGTGTCCCCCCAGGGCTGAGCCGGGAGCCCCCGACCCGCTGCTGCGGCTCCGCGCCTTCAACACCATGGACAGCGAAGCGGGGCCGGGCCGGGCCGGGGGGAGGACGGGGACCGGCGAACGGGGACCGGGGGCAGAGGGCAGGGGGACGGGGGCAGAGGGACCGGAGGGCTCGGGGAGGCCGGGCCCGGGCCGGACAGGAGGCCAGGGGCCGGGGCTGGACAGGGGGGAGGCGGCCCAGCCCCCCCCGCATCCCGAGCATCCCTAGAGCCCCTCCGCATCCCTCGTCCTCAGCTCAGAGCGGCACCCTCGGGGCTGGGTGCGGATGCCGGGTCCGAGCCTCTCCCGGGGACAGGCCCCGTGCAAACGGTAAACCTGAGCGTTTTTCTCCGTGTTAATTTGTTTAGGTTGTTTTCTTTTAAATCGATAAAAGATTGAGGGCCTCGGTCTGGCGGAGTAAATAGGTCAATATGGAACAGGCTCTAAATAAGCAGATTTTTTTTTTTTTTTTTTTTAAAGTTTCAGAAGATGAAAAGCGAAGGGAAAATTCCCTTTGCTGTGTAATGTCAAACGCTGATTGTCCCTGGTTTGTGCTTGTCATGAACTGCAGCATTCTAAAAGAGGAACAGGAAAAGACACACAAATGGGGACGGGGACTCTCAGTGCTGTGGCTGCCTTGTAAATATGGCTCTTGAGTTTGGGAGGTGATATTTCACCTCCCTGCAGAGTATTTCAGTAGCCAAACGGGGCCCACCAGTTTTTTACGAGCTGCTATTTGGAGGCAGTTTCCCCTTCAGAGCCTGGCCTGGCAGGGCAGGGCACGGCCCTCAGAGAGGGAGACGACAGCCTCAAAACAATTGTTTTGCTCCAGCGGGGAAGGGAATAGATCCCTTTTCCAGCGGTTGTTGCCCAGCTGTCCTGGAAACGCTCATACTGCTGAGGCAGGGAGAGACTTCCAGCACTGGAGCAAGACACTTTCCATCAAAATAATTGTATCCTGCCTTCCCCCACCTTACACCCTTCCTACCATGAAGGAAAACACCACAGTGCATGGAAATACACCCAGGCAAATAAATCCTCTCCTGAAAGCTCTGCCAGCGAACACGCATAGCACTGCTGGCCATAAAAGTTACTCTAGGCAGGGAGTAAGGGCGTGTAGAAAGCCACAGACCTGCACCTCCTGTCACAGAAATGAGTGTGAGTGTGCCTGTATACAGGTTTTTGGGGGGGTGGGTGCTTGGAGTGGGAGGGATGGATAATTAGCACAGAAGAAGCGGCGTGCTTACCAAAAAATTAAACACATGCAAGGCTTCCACGCAAGACCTCTCCTAACTGGACATAGCCTGCTTGTTATTAAACACGATTTCTCTTCCCAGAGATTACATTTGGTGACCCGAGATAAATAAATAAGTATCAGAGCCTATTCCCATTGTAGCAGCAGCTCTGTGATGTGGTCTGTAAGTTTAAGCAACAAGAGCTGCAGCAAACCCATCTCTGCTTCCCAGCTCGCAAAATGGATGTGGTGGAAGGATATAGTGAGGCACCAGCTAAACTGCAAGTGCAGGATGCCCGAGAGGGACGGGGAGAGATGCCTGGATGCCACGGCATAGGTTAGAGCAGGTTGAGGGCAGCAAATCTATACGTGCTTTCAGCGTTTTCCAGGGTGGAAGTCTTAGCTTGAGGAAAAAAAAAATACTCTCTCGGTTTGTCACTTGGAAGTCAAACCCATTTCCTTCCAGGTCCTCGCCCCTGTGAATCTGAGCTCATGCAACGTTAAGAAAAATCTAGCATTAAACCCCAAAATATAAAATTCGTATTGTATATTTAAAGGGAGCCTCTTACTTTATATAACTCAGGACACATTGTCTCTTCTCGGAGAGAACGGGGGTGAAATCCTACACATTACTTAAAAAAAAAAAAAAAAAAAAAANAAAAAAAAAAAAAAAAGAAAAAGAAAACACGTTTTAAAATTACATCCATGTCAGCTCTAAAGAAAATTATCGCTGATGTCTTTTTGAGCTTGGAAATATAACTGTAGGATTCAGCTTTCCCCTCCCCCTCTGCCCCTCCACCCCCTCCCTTCCCAACAAAAAAAAAAAAAAAAAAAAAAAAGAAAAAAAAAAAAAAAAAAAAAAAAANAAAAAGAAAAGAAAAAGCAACAGAATATATAAAGCTCCTCTGATTAACAGTTTAGGTGCAGAACCCTATTTATAGGGTACACGTTCTCCTGTGCCGCCTCGATCCTCCAGCCCGGAGCGGTGCATTATTGATGCAGCTGCAAGTGCTCAAAGCTTAAACAATATTTTTTCCGAAAGCCCCAGCAGCCCGCCCGGGAGGAAGGTGGGGACGGGCTGGCGATGGAGTCCTGAATGTTACTCCTCCAGTTTCAAGGACATCTTGCTGATGAGGATTTGGTTAATGGAGGAGAACTTATGTCCTAGCGGTGACGTCATTGGGTCCCAATGTAATCCTCTTGTGCTGAACCCAATCAGCAGATGTGCTGAGAGCCGGGATGCGGAGAAGAAGCTCTAATCCCTTAGACTGGATGAGATCAGCTGAAACAGCCAGGACTAGACCCCAAACCCCTCTGCTAGGAAGATCAAGAGAAAAGGGATAAATTGAGAGAGACGCCTCATAACCCCTTTAAAGAGCTTTGGAGAAGAGAAGAGAAAGATGGGTGGTGCACCAAGTTCATCTTGCTTTTAAAGCCTAGCGGGAGCCTGGTTTTCACTCTGATGAGGTCCTTCTGCATTGTTCCAGGGCAGGAGGAGAAAAGAGGAAAAAAAAAAGAGAGAGAGAGAGAAAAGGAAAAAAAAATGAGAGAGGAAAAAAAAAAGTCTGAAATTCAAAGATAATGAGAGACTAGGCGCCTTTCTTATTCATCTCCAGCTTGCCTACACAAAAACAAGCGTCCTGAGCCACGGGAGGGCGTTTGCACTGGATCTGAGCGAGGAGCGGAGTTTGTGCCGCCGGAGCCGCCGGGCGCCGCGTCCACGAGTGGGTAAATCCGCTACGAGCGGGGCTCCGGCTGTGAGCGCGGGGTGCGGGCGACAGTGGCGGGGAGCGACCGGCTCTATCGCTGACTTGGAACAGCATCAGGATTTTTTCCTCCCCTTGTGCAAGCGACCTTAATGGGCTTGTGATTTTTTTGTTCTTTCTTTCTTTTTTTTTTTTTTTTTTTTGCTTTTGGACAAAAAAGAGGGGAGGAAGGGGAGGGGGCGAGGATTTTTCGGACGCGATATCTAGAGAGAGAAATCGTCCTAAATTCATAAGGCGGCTCTAAGTCTGACGGCGATCGACGAAACCGGTTTAATTCCTTTACCCCTTTTCAATCCCTCTCAATTTTTAATTTTTTTTTCTTCCTTTTTGCATTGCTATTATTTTTTTAAATGAAGCGATTATTGTGCCAACCGCGGCGGAGCGGAGAGATGGGAAACGCGTGTTTAATCTCCGCCGGTTTCCCTTCAAGAGGAGAGAAATCGGCTGCTTTGCCTGGCCAGCAAAGACAAACACACGAGCGGGATTTTAATTTCACTCTAGGGAGGGAGCGGTGGTCCCCCGCATCCCTCACGTCCCCCGCATCCCCCCGCCGGCTGCCCGGGGCTCGGACGGCGGCGGCCCGGCGTGGAGGTGAGAGCCGCTCCCGCAGCCCCGGGACCGGGGGGGCTGTGAAGCATCTCCGGGCGCTTTGCCGCCGATCCTGCCTCCGTGCCGGGACGCGCTGCACG
This sequence comes from Aleadryas rufinucha, assembly GCA_013397815.1. Classification (NCBI taxonomy): domain Eukaryota; kingdom Metazoa; phylum Chordata; class Aves; order Passeriformes; genus Aleadryas; species Aleadryas rufinucha. Next base: position 208,778 of record VZTH01018632.1, read on the forward strand.
GCACCGGCAGCCGGAGGCTTGTCGCGAGATGTCCTCGGCGCTACCGGCTCTATTATTATTATTATTATTATTATTATTATTATTATTATTATTATTATTACCACCACCAGCCGCATTTTT